>ML276099.1:0-43744 GCA_005239495.1 Nicotiana undulata
CAAATATAGAATAAAGTTACCATATATTATTGATATTTATTAGGTTACCACTTGGCTTGACCATACTGTCAACTATATATGGTAACTTTTTAGCTTTAATATATATATAGATATAGATATTCTCTTTTATTTTTTATTTTTAAATTTCTGACATGTCTTTTTGTTTGGGCTGATATGTGATCTTTTTATTGGTTGGACTTGCTATATCAAAGGAGTTGCAAGAAAGTGAGATTCACGCAATTAGTGTTGTTTTGACACTATAAAATTTGTGTTTAATAGACAAATATTTTATATAGGTTAGGTGTTTAATAGGTAATTATCTCAGTTGAGGTGTCTAAATAAAATTAGGAGAATGACACAGTTACTCATAAAAATAAAATTATTTATTCGTGTCTACCCATTTATTTTCCTACCCATCAAACTAATTACATCTCCTACCCATAGTAGTTTTTGTAGGTAAAATTTCTCTTTTTTCTCTATCTTTTTTATTTCTATGTTTCTTTTCTTTTCTTTTTTCCTTTTTTTCTTTCTTTTCTCCTTTTCTTTTTTCTTGTTTTCTTCTTATTTTTTTCTTTTTTCCTTTTCTAATTTCATTTAACTTCTTTTTTTATATTCTTTTTCTCTTCATAATCAAATTTCATTTATTGTTTTCACTATCTTTTATTATTCTTTTTATACAATAATAAAATATAACTGATATAGTAAATATTTTTTCACCTTTATTTTAATATAACTAGTATAATATACCTTTTGTTTTTTTTTTCTTTCTCATTTTTTAAAATTCAATTATTAAACTGAAATAATATCAGTTGTCACTTGATCTAATTCAGTGAATATCATACTGACTACTGCTGAGCATCATAAATTACATAATCAGATTATAAGAATCAACACGTGATTGCCATGCAAAATTTGATCTCCTTCCCTACAAATATCAGTGTACACACTCTACCATTAGCAGTAATACAACTAGTTATAGAGCAAGAAAATATAATTTACAGCAACCAAATCTCCATATATACTAGTTAGAATAAAAATGATAATACAATATTAAAAAATGTAATAAAAGTATAAGTAGCAAAAAAGACTTCTAGTACCATGTGATACCAATATGGTATATATGTATACTGACAGAGCATATGATTTCTCTAGAATATTTCTACAACTATATTCGACTATACTACTGTACCAAAACATTAAAGAACGCAATAAAAGTATGAGAAAATTATATGCTCATATTGCAAGCTAAATATTCACAAAATAACTTGCTCATTCTGTATACTAACAGGAGTATATAGTTGTATGAGGTCGTTCCAACAATTGCCTATAACTATAAAAACTATTACATAATACACATAATTTATGTCCATCGGCACATAAGAATTTCAGCATTGCAAATCATGTTCACCTAAATAATTTCATAATAGAATTCACTTAAAATGCAGCCAAACCAACAATGTTCAAACTACCATATGATACCAATATGGCATATAACTATACCAACATGGTATACAGTTTTGCTGGTTAATTTACGGCAACTATATGGCTATACTACTATTACATAACACACATGCATAAAGAGAAAAATAAAAAAATAGTGTACCACATATTAATATAATAAAGTATTTCAAGATATTGTACAATATTACTATTAGTAAAAGAAAATCAAATATTGTACCAATTAAATGAAACTAATACAACCAAAAAATAATTCAACTAGCATATGATACCAATATAGTATATAGCTATACTAATAGGGTATATAGTTAGAATGGATTATATACCAAAATGGTATATTTGTATACTATTTGGGTATACAATACAAATTCGTCATCTTCTTTGGTTCAACTATATTTCAACCCAAATTTCTAAAATCTACTACAAAATCTCTACCAAATTGACTAAAACTTTAGCTACAACCTGCAATCAACTTTCCAAAAAAACTCATGCAGGATTATATCAAAACAATTAAAAACTCAAACAGACCAAGTTATGAATTTCAAGCTTCAAGGTCCTTCAATGGTGGATTTAAAACATGCTCTAAATGGCACAATTTAAATAATTAGTAAGTGTTCAAATGGTTATAGATTTAAATTGGATGGCTAAATTAAATATTAGCACAGATTTAGAGGGTTGTCTATGCACGTGACCTTTTTAATACTCTCAATCATCACCGATAAATTAAAATTAATAATCAACATAGCTACTAAGTACAGAGAAAGCCTACTTTGAAACTTTTTATAAAAGAATAGAGGGAACATAAACATTTGGAACCAAATATAACCTTCAACCATAAAAGAAAAAAAAAGAGAAAACGAGAAGAAAAAGACGGGGATAAGTGCAGCGCCGTTGCGGTAGAATAAATTATAAAGTTGGGTATGCGGGTAAATACTTTTGGTCGGATAGGTATTTAGCATAACTAGTTTGAGAGTAGGTAAAAACGGGTAATTATTTTGTATTATGTAGGTATAAAGCATAAATTTCCCAATAAAATTGTATGACAACTTTAGGGGATGTCTATGTATTTGGCCAAATATTAAATTTATCAAATTTTAGTGTTGCATTCGCCGCTTGATCTAACTTCATTGGATTCCACAAAATCCAAATTGTGTAAAATCTCATGGCATCTGCCTAAGATGTCCTTGCATCATCTGCGGGATCACCATTAAAACGCGGAGGATGTAACTTCTGAAACCGGTCCACGCTCTTCTGCTCCTTCATAGTCATAGCGGGCCTAACCACTGGCTGTGCTGCAACAATAGCTAACTACCCCATTTGGTGGAACTCCCTAAGTCTGAAACATAGCAATAACCTACTTTGGAGTGTGAGCGGCTAGGGTCTTGTCATGAACCCAATTTTCTCCGGTAGGATGTCGTGATGGCACCTAGTCTCTACGACTAGGTAAGCCTAACAATTAAGAATAAATGAATAGATATAATTAACAAGTTACTGAGAAAACCTGAATAACAGATAAAAACCTTCTGAAAACAGAATCTCATCGATATACACCCCAAAACCGGTGGAACTGAGTCATAAACTCTACAGAATACAACTAGAGTACTACTACATCACAGTCCGAAAGGAAATACAATAGTAAATGAGAATAAGGGAAGGTGACTCACATGCATGCGGACACCGAGCAGACATACCTTGAAGTCTTCGATAAAGGCAGCTATCAGGTAATCTCTAATGACTGACACGAGTAGACGTACCTGGATTTGCAGAAAAATATGCAAAAGCGTAGTATGAGTACACTACACCGGAACCCAGTAAGTATCAAGGCTAACCTTAGTAGAGTAATGACGAGGCCAGGTCAAGATACCTACTAGGATATAAAATAGACAGTATGAAAATGTAATACGAATATGTAATGGAAAATGAAGAAACAACTAGTATGAAACTAAGATAATAGCATGAACTAGTACCGGAAATCAACAACAGAAATAGCATAAAGAAAGCAGTTAAAGTGCTACAATGATCATGAATGGACAAAAGCTGCTAGATCAATAAAGAATGAAGCAACAATAAATATTCCTGCCAAAATACTTTGCAACATGAAATAACAGCAAGAATCACAACGAGGTACCACCTTGTGTATAATGAAATCAAATCGAGGTATCTCCTCGTATAATAAAGAATCACAACCGAGGTACCACCTCGTATTCACATTTCTCAATTCAATAACAATCTTTCCTTATATCGCCGCGTGAGCCTTACATTTGAAAATATGTTTTGGAAATAGTTTTTCCAAAATAGTTTCACGCACTTTAGCTCACCTTATGACGCCGCGTGGCTTCACGTAGTTACTATACAAGAAACACGCATATAAGTCTCACCTTATACCGCCGCATGCACATCAACCCTAAGCCTTATACCGCCGGATGCGCGTCAATATCATATCACAATAACAATTCACACCACAAGTTCCTATATATCATAACTTGCCAACAACAACAATATTAATATTTTCACAATAATAGCCCATGGATCCACCACAAAGTATACAAGAATATCAACAACAACGATGGATGAAAATTGCTCAATAAAATAGATGTTTCAACAATAACCAACATCGCCTCAACGTATTAACGACTTTCACAACTTCAACAACAAATAACTCAACAATGAGAGATATAATGTATAACCACAATGTTAAATAAGACTAACTCACAATAAAAGAGATAATATTTAACAATGAGTCTCAAATAATGGAAATCAACAAGTAAAGGGATAACATGAACCATTACTTCAAGTAACGAAATTAATAAAGAAAGAGATAACACGAACAATAGCTCCAGATAATGATAATTAACAATAAAGAGATAGTATGTAACAATAAAAGAGGCAACAAGTTCAACTAAAGCATGGGAGAAATTTAGCAAGTAGGATGAAGAACAAGTACTAAACAAGTCAATTAATGCATGCAAGGATAGTCTAAAACAATTGATAATATGACTATGAGAATTTATAACATGATATGACAATTCAATTAAAGCATGAAAATAGTCTAAGTAGCCTAAAACGGTCTAATACTACGTACAATTCGTGTAGCCACTCGTCACCTTGCGTACACGGATTTCACTTAGCACAATTGAATCAAAAAATACCAATCCTAAGGGGTAGTTCCCCACCACAAAGTTAGGCAAGACACTTACCTCAACAAAGCCAATTCAACACTCGAAAATTACTTTTCCCTTAAAATACGCCTCCACACGGCTCAAATCTAACAAAAATCGACTCAATATCATCAAAAAATGCTAGGGAGTTCAATTGTAATAGATAAAGTTAAGATCTTTACACTTTTTCCAAAGAGTCAACAAAAGTCAATCCCGGGCCCTCCGGGTCAAAACCCGGGTCCAATAATAGATTCCGTCTATCCATGACCCCATGAGTTCATATATGTGATTAGTTTCAATATTCGAGTCCAAATCGATTCTCAAAACTCAATTTCTTATTTTTCTAAAACTTGACAAAGTTTCACCAATTTTTACTTTGATTCACATGATTGTGATGTTAAAATCTAAGATATTTTGATGGAATATGATTTAGAAAAAGATTAGAATCATTTACCCAAGGTTTGTAGGTGCAAATTCCCTCTCAAAATTGCCTCCTACCGAGTCTAGGATTCAAAAATGAGAGTGAGAGATAAATCCCGACTTTAGCCCTTATGTTCAGCTGCAAATATCACAATTGCGAGATGGGTTCGCAATTGCGAAAAAAGTCTCGCAAATGCGGAACTGAAGGCTTGGGAAGCTCTTCGCAAATGCGAAAATAGGATTGTTGTTGACCCATGTCACTGCATAGTTTTGAAGATTGACAAAGGTTGACCAGTTGAACCAGGTCCATCAGAGCACAAATTCTAGAACTGAATAGCTGGCACATGAACCGTATATGCATAGGAGATATTTGTGATTGTGAAGTATCAATGAACCAAGAGATTGTCTCATAATGCGAAAAGGTTGCAAGTTGATGAGATAATAGAAGTTGAATTCAGCAAGGAAAGTAACAAAGGAAGGAAGTTGAGTTTAATTTGAATTCTTTATCCTAGGAAGAGTTGAACTAGAATTGATCGACAAATTCAACTACTGACTCTATAAATACTCAAAGTATTTCTGCTGGAGAAAGAGAAGCACAAGAACTGAAGTGAATCAAGATCTGAAAGCAAAATTCCCAGAGTTGTTTTGCAAACAGATTTATTGTGCGATACAAAGGCTACAGATCAGCTAGAAGAACCAGTTTCATCGTTGATGTATCGAGTCTAGTTGATTGTAGTAGGTGTTTCAATATTGTATCTTATCAGCTTTCTTAGAAGCAAATTGTAATAGGTACACATTGTTCAAGTTAGAGTTAACTTGAAGCTTGTAGAAATTAGCTAGAGGCTAGTTGATACAAAGGGATTAGAGTTAGTCCTAGGATTACAAAAGAGTTTATTTTGTAAGTCCGTTTGGCTCAGAGTTTTTAGTGAAGAGTTTGAGCAAATCCTACTGAGGAGTAGCTCGTGTTTTTTCACCTTTTGATCCAGGTGTTTTCCACGTAAAAATCTCTGTGTTTTTACTTTACTGCTTTAGTTATTCCGCACCAGTAGAAGTTGGAACACAAAGAAGAACCAGGTTCTTCTTGTGAGACAACACTCGAAAAATTGGGTACCACACTTTTAACCTATAATCTTGTGTGGTATTGACGTCTAAAACACCAATTGGTATCAGAGCAGGTTATCCTTGAAAAGGCTAACACGTTGGAAAATATCAAAATGAGTGCACCACCTGGGAACTGGGAAGGTCAATCAACTGCAAGGCCACCACTCTTCAATGGCCAGTACTACTCTTGGTGGAAGAATAGGATGAAGGACCACCTGATAGGAGAAGTCTGTGAACTCTGGGACATAGTCACTGATGGGCCTCTAGCTACAATGAAGAAGACTGCTGAAGGAGTGGATGTACCAAAGACTAGGGCTGATTGCACTGCTGAAGACTTGAAGAAATGGGAGAAGAATGCTAAGGCCAAGAAGTGGCTAGTTTGTGGATTAGGTTCAGATGAATACAACAGAATCCAAAGTTGCACCACAACCAAAGAAATCTGGGATACTCTACAAGTATCCCATGAAGGAACACCTCAGGTAAAGAGGTCAAAAGGTACTTTACTATACTCTCAGTATGAAAACTTCACTATGAAAGAAGGAGAGACTATCCAAGAGATGTATACAAGGTTCACAACCTTGACTAATGAACTAAAATCTCTTGGAAGAGTCATTCTTGAAGAGGACAAGGTTGAGAAGATCCTAACAAGGGTCTTGCCAATTTCCTGGGAAAGTAAAATCACTGCTATCCAGGAATCCAAAAACATGGCAACCCTGAGATTGGATGAGCTGACTGGAAACCTCATTGCCTATGAACTCAGAAGGTAGACAATGAAGATGGATGGACCAAAGAAGGAGAGGAGTCTAGCTATGAGAATCACTGAGGGAGCAGATCTGGAGGAAGATGAGTTGGCCATGATTACCAAAGAATTCATAAATTCCTCATAAGGAAGAAGGGCATCTCTAGAGGAGGAAACTACAACAAAGCAAAAGCTCCAGAAAGTCCAACCAACAAGGGATACTACAAATGCTGTAAGACTTACCATCTCATCAAACCTTGTCCCCAGTGGGAAGTAGAATGGAAGAAGGAGAGATATGAAAGAAGGAACAGGAAGAAGGAACTGGTCCAACCCAAGAAGACCACAACACAGGCTATGGTCGCTGCTTGGGGGAAAAGTTCAGATGAGGAATCAGAAGATGGGGAGACTGAAGATCAGGCGCTCATGGAAATTGAGAATCTGGTGAAGAACCACAGGTACAAGTGAGAGGAAGTAGCCAAATTTGGTTTTTGGATAGTGGCTACTCAAAGCATATGACGGGGAACAAGGAACATTTCCTTTCACTTGAAAACCTCAAAAGAGGAAATGTCTCCTTTGGAAATGGAAAGAAAGGTTAAATTATAGGGGTTGGCAAAGTAGGTAAGGATGACACACGTTCCATTGAACATGTGTACTTGATAGATGGCTTGAAATATAGCCTGATCAGTGTGTCACAATTGTGTGACAGAGGTAACCTGGTTGCTTTCACTTCCACAAAATGTTTTGTGATTAACTTGCTTACTGACAAGATTGTTTTGCAGGGAAAGAGAATGAATAATATCTTTGTCATAGACTTGTCCAAACTGTCTGAAAATGAACTCACTTGCTTAAGTATTTTGGACAGTGATCCCCTCCTTTGGCACAGACGACTTGGACATGCAAGTCTAAATCAGCTTAACAAATTAGTCTCTAAGGACTTAGTGGTGGGACTCCCTAACATTAAGTTCAAGGAAGACAAAGTTTGTGAGGCATGTGCAAGGGGGAAGCAAGTAAGATCCTCATTCAAAAGTAAGAAAATTGTCAGTACCACCAGGACGGCGAAACTGGTTCATCTTGATCTGTGTGGTCCAATGAGAACTCTGAGCATATGTGGTAAGAAATATGTGATGGTGTTAGTTGATGATTACTCAAGGTTCACGTGGACCTTATTTCTGGCATCTAAGGATGAAGCATTTGATATGTTCATCACATTTGTTAAGAAAACTCAAAATCAGTTAGGACATCAACTAGCATCAATAAGATCTGACCATGGTACTGAATTTGAAAATGCTAAGTTTGCTGAGTTCTGTGATGAACATGGTATCAATCACAACTTTTCTGCCCCTAGAACCCCACAGCAAAATGGGGTTGTGGAAAGAAAGAATAGAACTCTTGAAGACATGGCAAGAACCATGCTTCTTTCTAGCAAACTACCACACAACTTCTGGGCAGAAGCAATAAACACTGCTTGCTATATAATCAATAGATGTATGACCAGGCCACTGGTAGAGAAGACTCCCTATGAATTACTCAAAGGAAGAAAGCCCAACATATCCTATCTTAGGGTTTTCGGATGTAAATTCTATGTGCACAATAATGGCAAAGATTCCTTAGGTAAATTTGATCCCAGAAGTGATGAGGGAGTATTCTTGGGATATTCATCACATAGTAAAGCCTATAAAGTGTACAATAAAAGAACTATGTGTGTAGATGAGAATGTGCATGTTGTATTTGATGAAACTAATACTCTTTCTGAGAGACAGGAACTAGAAGATGAGGAGCTTGGACTGGTGAGAAGCAGTGACCACAGTGAAGCAGCCATGGGAGATGGAACAGGTGATGGACCAGGTCCAACTAACCCAAGCAACATGACAGGGGGAATTATACATGTGAATCCTTGCCCTGATCCTGTTCCACAACAACAAAACAACATGGAACTATCTAGAAGTGAACTATTAGTACTCAAACCACAAAGATATCAGAGTTCTCACCCTCTTGAGAACATCATAACGGATTTGTCATCCGTAATAAAAACAAGAGCTTCCTTGAAAAATTCTGTGCGTTTGATGCCTTCCTATCCCTAATTGAACCAAAGAACATTGGTGAAGCCCTACAAGATGCTGATTGGGTAAATGCCATGCAAGAGGAGATGAATCAATTTGAAAGNATAAGACTAGTTGTTCAAGGATATAGTCAAGAAGAAGGAATTGACTATGTTGAGACCTTTGCTCCTGTGGCAAGATTGGAGGCAATCAGATTTCTTATAGCATTTGCTGCACATATGGAATTCACTCTCCATCAGATGGATGTTAAGAGTGCCTTTCTCAATGGATATTTGAAGGAAGATGTATTTGTCAAACAACCTCCAGGTTTTGAAAGCAAAGAGTCACCTGATCATGTATATAAACTTGACAAGGCTCTTTATGGTCTCAAACAAGCACCTAGAGCATGGTATGAGCGATTGTCAAAATTCCTGCTGGAACGTGGGTACAAAAGAGGCAAAATTGACTGTACTTTGTTCCTAAAGGAAAAGGGGAAGGATCTTCTGTGTGCAAATATATGTTGATGATATCATATTCGGGGCAACTACTGAAAATCTTAGCAAGGAATTTGCTACACTAATGGGGAGTGAATTTGAAATGAGTATGATGGGTGAGCTAAACTTCTTCTTAGGCTTACAAATCGAGCAAAACCCACATGGAACAATGATTCATCAACAAAAGTATGTGAAAGAACTCCTCAAGAAGTTCAATATGGAGAATTCAAAGGAAATAGACACCCCCATAGCCACAATCACTAAATTTGATGTGGATGAACCTGGTTCATCCGTTGATCAGAAGGTATGCAGAGGAATGATTGGGTCTCTACTATATCTCACTACCAGCAGATCAAATATTGTGTTCAGTGTGGGACTATGTGCTAGGTTTCAGGCAAATACAAAGGAGTCCCACCTCACTGTAGTGAAGAGAATTTTAAGTTATTTGAAAGGCACCACTAATTTGTGCCTTTGGTATCCTAAAGGTAGTAATTTCAACCTTGTAGGATATGCTGATGCTGATTATGAAGGTTTACTGGTTGACAGGAAAAGTACTTCAGGCATGGCTCACTTCTTGGGCTCTTGCCTTGTGTCTTGGGCCACCAAGAAACAAAATTCAGTAGCTGTATCTACTGCTGAGGCTGAATATGTGACTGCAGCCTCTTGCTGTGCTCAGTTGCTGTGGATTAAACAACAACTCATGGACTTTGGTATAGATGTGTGATGCATTCCTATTTTCTGTGATAACACTAGTGCCATTAGTATGACGAAGAACCCGGTTCATCATAAGAGAACTAAGCACATAGATGTTAGACACCACTTCCTTAGGGATAACTATGAAAAGGGAATGATCTCAATTGAATTTTGTGCTACTGATAAGCAAATTGTAGATATCTTCACCAAAGCACTGAGTAGGGAGCATTTTGAGCGAAACAGTCATGAATTAGGGATGATTAAATCACCTAATTGGAAAAACAAAAATGAAAAAAAATATTTGACAAAAATTTATTCTTGTTGGCTAGAAAATTCTAATTAGGTACTTAACCAGATTAATAATTGCTCAGCATCATGTCTTTATTTCCATATTCTTTTGCCATGTATTAATATGATTCTCTGGACTCTAATGATGTTTATCTATCTTTGTAAATTGAGGCAATTTAAAGATTTCTAACAGGATGAACCTGGTTCATCCATGCTGATTCATCTGACTGACGAGGTACATTCTCTTCTCCATATATTAATTCAATTACAGTCATACATGAGCATGATTCTTTCCATAATTGGTTCAAATTCAAATACTTCTTACTTACCCAAATTGAACCAGTTTCAATAAGTCCCATCTTCACTTAAGTAGCCTAGTTTTAGGGGGAAATTAAATGTCTAATCAATGTCAGTCCTCGGCGATTAGACTCTTACTTGAGTAAATACTCTGCAGTTGTAATCTCCCTAGTCACATCTTATATAAGGGTCATCATTACTCTTTTCTTCATAAAGCAAACATCGAACCAAGTTCAACTCATTCTACAAACCAAAACTGCTTACTCGCCTTTTTCTTCCTAACATCACATAATCATGTCATCACCACCACCTGCTTCTTCTTCTAATTTATCACCTAATCGTGATTACGATGGAGGAAATTCTGAATCTATATCCAATTATCCATCTGTATACAGTTCTCAATCACCAGAAATCTCATCAACCCCTGAAAATACACCCATTACTGAACCTACTCCAAACCCTACTCCTGCCCCCAAGAATCGTTGTGTCAAAGTTCTTGCCCGGAAAACTGTTGCTTCTGGGACTAGGGCAAAATTCTTGAAGGATCTTATTGAAGAGGACAAAGGTTCTAAGACAGATTCTTCCAGTGAATCTTTTAAATCAGCCAACGAGGAAGACGCACCTGGTTCAACCAGCTCTGAGAAAGGTAATCCTGGAATTAATTCTGAAGCTGCTTCTACTGATAAAAGATTCATTTTGGTTGGGTCTATTACTGATGTTGAAGTGCCAAGTAGGAAGAGGTGGTAGAAAAGAAAGAATTTCTGAGAGAGAGGGAAAAGAAGTTGAGAGGGGATCTGGGGGGGATGGTACCACACTGGTTATCTATGGTCCCATTCCTTAAAATGTTGGAGAAAATGTCACAGAGTTAGGGGGAAGTACAGTTGAGGAGGCTGCAGCAGGTCTTGCAAGTTTGAAGAAAGGCACAGATGAACCTGGTTCATCTGGGGAGGAAACATTGGCTGAAAGGCTGAAGAAATTGGGGGAGTCCTATAACCCCAAGAAAAGGAGGACTCAAAAGTCCAAGAAGGCAACTCACGCAGTTCCTTTAAAGAAGAGGAAAGTTTCTGAAGCTGCTGGTGTTTCTGCTTCAAAAGTACGAGCTACTAGTAACATAGTGAGAGATGAAGAGAAATTGGAAAAGGCTTTACAAGAGAGCAAGAAGAAGATGCAAGCAAAGGGAAAAGCGAAAGTTGGAGAGCCTGTTGAGGCTGTTGTTATTGAAGAAGAGACGTTGGACCTGGTCCAACAAGAGGAGTAGCTGGCTCCAGTTTTGGTTAGGACACCAAAACCCAAACATGCTAAGGCTTCTTCAAATAAGTCAGCTACTGTGTCCGCTGCAACTCCAAGTACTGCCAAAAGGACCAGGTCCAAGGCAATGAAAATGAAGGTTGTGGAGAAAGAGGATGATGCAGACTGGAGTGGAGAGGAGGAGAAGGAAATAGGAGAGGTGACTGACAAAGTTACCATGTTTGGAAAAAGAACAATTCTTAAGGGTAAGTAGTTGAAGGATCTAGATGAGCCTGGAATGCAGTATCTGTTGGGAACTCTAGAGATGCAGGGCTGGAAGGACATGGTCCTTCGTATGGAAGGTAGGCTGGTGAGGGCTGAGTTGGTAGAATTCATGGGGAATGCTATTGTCAAGGACGACAGGGTCACATCAATGGTCAAAGGAATTGAAGTTTCCTTTGATGCTAAAGAACTGGGGGTTATTCTAAACATACCAGATGAGGGATGTGAGGACTACACAAGGCAAATATGGCATTGTCTAGATGGGATGGCCTCAGCAATTAATATCACCAGGTTCTTCAGTGGTAATGAGAAGGAGATTGAACCCAGGTCGGTCTACAAGAGTGAAATGAAGCCAGAACACAAGCTATTCTTCGAGTTCGTCATCAAGTTCCTACTGCCCAGACAAGAAACAAGGCACGTTGCCAACTATATGATATGACCTTGATGGAATGCTTGTACAGGGGAAAGAAAATCAATTGGCCTGCTTTCATAATCCAACTCTTGGACAGAGTTTTGAATGGAACCAAAGCACACGTAATTCCATATGGCTTCCTTCTGACAGCAGTGCTTGCTTATTTTGGGGTTCCAGTGAAGAAAGCTGAGATGGCTACTGCCAAAGACTATTTTGGGAAGGAAACTTTGCTGTCATGTGATTACAGTGTCAATGTTCCTGTGGATGAACCTGGTTCATCTAGGAAGCAACCAGTCAACCGCAAAGTTAGAACTCTGGTGCAGGAAAGCGAGATCAAGGATATGGAGATCCTTCGTTTGAAGTCTCGTGTGATTGAGGTTGAAGCTGAGCGGGATGATCTCAGGGNAGACGTGTTTCTGTCTTTTTAGAGTTGTTTCTATTTTTTTTGTTTTTTGCTCATGGTTGGTAGTTTTTGTTTTGCTGTATGGTGGTTGATAATCGTTACTAATCAATGAATTTTGCTTCTAGTTATTGACTTGTCTCAATTTCTTATTTAACTTACATTTATTGGCTTCTTGTGTTGATTAATCATGCTTTGCACCTACAGTTGCCTAATGTCCATGAGTAATAATTAACAAATCTGGTAAGTGTATCATTTTGCAATCTTTTCGATGATGCCAAAAGGGGGAAGATATGTGTTGAATTTTTCTTAAGTGATATTTATAACCTAATGAACCTGGTTTCTCAATGATTAATGCTTAAAATCGTACAAAGTGTTTGAAGTGTATATAGGATTAAGCATAGAGTTTGTCATCATCAAAAAGGGGAAATTTGTTGACCCATGTCACTGCATAGTTTTGAAGATTGACAAAGGATGACCAGTTGAACTAGGTCCTTCAGAGCACACATTCTAGAACTGAATAGCTGGCACATGAACCGTATATGCATAGGAGATATTTGTGATTGTGAAGTATCAATGAACCAAGAGATTGTCTCCTAATGCGAAAAGGTTGCAAACTGATGAGAGAATAGAAGTTGAATTCAGCAAGGAAAGTAACAAAGGAAGGAAGTTGAGTTTAATTCGAATTCTTTCTCCCAGGAAGAGTTGAACTAGAATTGATCGACAAATTCAACTACTGACTCTATAAATACTCGAAGTATTTCTGCTGGAGAAAGAGATGCACAAGTACTGAAGTGAATCAAGATCTGAAACCAAAATTCCCAGAGTTGTTTTGCAAGTAGATTTATTGTGCGATACAAATGCTACAAATCAGCTAGAAGAACCAGTTTCATCGTTGATGTATTGAGTCTAGTTGATTGTAGTAGTTGTTTCAATATTGTATCTTATCGGCTTTCTTAG
Source organism: Nicotiana undulata (assembly GCA_005239495.1). Taxonomy (NCBI): domain Eukaryota; kingdom Viridiplantae; phylum Streptophyta; class Magnoliopsida; order Solanales; family Solanaceae; genus Nicotiana; species Nicotiana undulata. The sequence continues at coordinate 13,969 of ML276099.1, forward strand.
AAGCAAATTGTAATAGGTACACATTGTTCAAGTTAGAGTTAACTTGAAGCTTGTAGAAATTAGCTAGAGGCTAGTTGATACAAAGGGATTAGAGTTAGTCCTAGGATTACAAAAGAGTTTATTTTGTAAGTCCGTTTGGCTCAGAGTTTTTAGTGAAGAGTTTGAGAAAATCCTACTGAGGAGTAGGTCGTGGTTTTTTCACCTTTTGAGCCAGGTGTTTTCCACGTAAAAATCTCTGTGTTTTTACTTTACTGCTTTAATTATTCTGTACCAGTAGAAGTTAGAACACAAAGAAGAACCAGGTTCTTCTTGTGAGACAGCAGTCGAAACATTGGGTACCATACTTTTAACCTATATTCTTGTGTAGTATTGACGTCTAAAACATCAATTGCATTTGCGACCCCTGCTGCCCTCGTAATTTCGACACAATCATCGCAAATGCGAACCTAGCCCAACCCAGAAATTTTTTGCAAATGCAACCAAGGCTTTGCATTTGTGATACCTTAAGTTCCCTGCTATGGTCGCAAGTGCGACTCTGGTGTTCGCTATTGCGACACCTGAAGGCACCAGACACCAGCTTCCATTTTCAGTCCAAAAACCATCTGTAACATGCCTGAAACTCAGCCCTCGAGGCTACAAACAAAACATCCACACCAGTCTAAAAACATCATACGAACTCGCTCACACGATCAAAAGACAAAAATAACATCTAAATTTACGAATCGAACACTAACAACAACAACAACAAACCTAGTATATTCCCACAAGTGGGGTCTGGGTAGGATACTGTGTATACAGACCTTAACCCTACCTTTAAAAGGCAGGGAGACTGTTTCTAGTAGACCCTCGGCTAAGGAAGGATGAAGGGAAGGTCCAGTGACAAGCAAACCAAACGGAAAACAGGTGAAAACACACAACTATCACTAGCTAGTACAGTTAAAACTGAAGCGAAGTCAAACACAAGTAATAACAGAAGTCCAAAAAGGCGAAAATACATAAAGACACTAAGTGGTGTACTAAAGCTATCATAACAAAAAAAGACAGAGATCTACTACTAACCCTCTACCATAATTCTCAACCTCCACACCTTTTTATCTATGGTCATGCCCTCAGTAAGTTGGAGAAACACCATATATTTCCTAATCACCTCTCCCCAATACTTCTTCGGCTTGACTCTAGCCCTCCGTTGACCTCCAATACCAACCTCTCACACCTCTTCACTGGTGCATCTCTGTCTCTCCTCTTCATATGTCCGAACCATCTTATTCTTGCCTCCCGCATCTTGTCCTTCACAGAAGCCACGCCTACCTTGTCCCGGATAGCTTCATTTCTAATCCTATCAAGCCTGGTGTGCCCACACATACATCTCGGAATCCTCATCTCAACCACCTTCATCTTCTGTACATGAGAGTTCTTGACTGGCCAGCACTCCACCCCATACAACATAGTTGGTGGCACATTCTTATCACACAAGACACTAGAAACGAGCCTCCATTTCATCCATCCCGCCCTAATGCGATATGTTACATCCTCGTAAATCTCCCCATTCCCTTGAATAACAAAACCAAGATACTTGAAACTCTCTCTCTTAGGTATGACTTGTGAATCTAGCCTCACGTCTTCATCCGGAGTCGCACCACTAAATTTTCACTCCAAGTACTCCATTTTTGTCCTGCTCAACTTGAAACCTTTAGATTCTAGGGTCTTCCTCAAAACTTCTAACCTCCCTTTAACATCGGCACGCGTCTTGTAAATCAGCACAATGTAATCTGCAAATAACATGCACCACGACACCTCCCCCTTAATGTGGCGCGTCAGTGCGTCAATTGCCAGGGAAAATAGGAACAGGCCGATGGCTTACCCCTAGTGCAACCCCATTATAACTGGGAAGTGTTCTAAGTCCCCTCCAACTGTCCTCACTTGAGTCTTAGATCCATCATGCATATCCTTAATAGCCCTAATTTATGCAATAAGAACACCTTTGGCCTCCAAACATCGCCATGGAACCTCCCTTGGCACTTTATCATAATCCTTTTCTCAGTCGATGAACACCATGTGTAAATCCCTCTTCCTCTCCCTATAATGCTCCATCAACCTCCTAACAATGTGAATGGCTTCCGTGGTTGAACGTCCTGGCATAAATCCGAGTCGGTTCTCAGAAATAGGCACAATCCTCCTCACCCTCAGCTCCACCACCCTCTCCCAAACTTTCATGGTATGGCTTAGTAACTTGATATCCCGATAGTTCTTACAATTTTGAATATCTCCCATGTTCTTATACAACGAAATCATCGTACTCCATCTTCATTCATCTGGCATATACTTCTTCCTAAAAAAGAAATTGAATAACCAAGTGAGCCACTCCATGCCTGCCCTACCAACGCTCTTCCAAAACTCCACCAGAATTTTGTTTGGCCCGATCGCTCCCCCTGCTCATCTTACGCATAGTCGCTCAACCTCCACAACTATTATACGCCTACAATACCCAAAGTTATGACGACTCTCGGAATGTTCTAAATCCCTCATCACAATGTTCTTATCCCCTTCTTTGTTCAAGAGTTTGTGTAAGAGGAATAGAACACTAAAACACATGATTTTCAAAGAAATTTTCAAGAACTTCTAAAATTACAACTAAGCGTCCGAATTCTATCAAATCAACTCCAAACGACACCAATCATTTTTAGAAAAGTTCTAAATATCATAACAGACTTATTCCAAGTCCCAACATCAAATTCCGAGCTCGATAGTTAAAAGTCAGCCTACGGTCAAATGCTTCAACTTTAAATTGCAAAATTTTGGCAAATTAACACAAATCAACCTACGGACTTCAAAATCAATTCGGGGAATACGCCCAAGTACGAAAGCACGATACGAAGCTATCGGAGTCATAAAAACGTAGTTCCGGGGTTGTTTTCACAAAAGTCAAAGTTTGGTCAACATTTTCAAAATAAAGCTTCTAAGTCAAGAATCAAGGTCCAAATCAACCCAAAGCTTCCCGGAATGAAACTAACTAACCTTGCAAGTCATAAAAGCATAAACACACACGTGTGAAGCAATAAAAGGGGTAACGGGGCATAACTACACAAATCTATCGATTGGCTCGTTACGTTCTCCCCCTTTTAAAACAAATATACGTCCTCGAACGTGCATAATGACATACCTGAAGCGGTAAATAGATGAGGATAATGACTCGGCATGCCATGCTCAGTCTCTCAGGTCGCCTCCTTGACTGGGTAACCCCTCGATTGAATCTTCACTGAAGCAATATCCTTTGATCTCAACTTCTGGACCTGCCGGTCCAAGATAGCCACATGCTCCTCAATGTAAATCAAATCCTCGTCCAAATGGACTGTGCTGAAGTATAGAACATGATATAGATCACCATAATACTACCGTAGCATAGAGACATGGAAACCAGATGAACCGCAAATAAACTAGGTGGCAAGGCAAGCTTGTAGGCCACCTCTCCAATCCTCTCAAGGATCTCAAAAGGTCTGATATACCATGGGATCAACATGCCCTTCTTCCCGAACCTCATCACACCCCTCATGGGTGAAATCTGGAATAAGACTCCCTCTCCAACCATGAATGCAACATCGCGAACCTTCTGATCCACATAAATCTTATGTCTAGATTGGGTTGTACGAAGTCGATCCTAGTCATCTTGACCTTATCTAAAGCATCTCGAACCAGATCTTTGCGTAAAAACTTAGCCTCTTCCGACTCAAACCACCCAACTGCAAACAACACCGTCTCCCATAGAGAGCCTCAAATAGAGCCATCTGGATACTCGACTGATAGTTGTTGTTGTAGGAAAACTCCAGAAGTGGCAAGAACTGATCCCAAGTGCCCCCAAAATTCATATCACAGGCGCGAGGCATATCCTCCAATATCTAAATAGTGCGCTCAGACTGTCTGTCCGTTTGATGGTGAAATGTTGTACTCAACTCAACCCATGTGCCTAGCTCATGTTGTACAGCCTTCCACAAACGTGATGTGAATTGCATACCCTTCTCAGAGATGATTGATACTGGGACGCAATGAACTCGAACAATCTCGCGGATATAAACTTGAGTCTGTGGGTATCCAACAACGAAGTCCATGGTGACATGCTCCCATTTTCACTCAGGAATCTCAAGCCGCTGAAGCAAATCACCCGATCACTGATGCTCATACTTCACATGCTGACAGTTTAGGCACCAAGCAACATACTCCACTATGTCTTTCTTCATCCTCATCTACCAATAGTGCTACCTAATGTCCTGATACATCTTAGCGGAACCTGGATGCATAAAGTACCACGATCTATTGGCCTTCTGAAGAATCAACTCACGCAAACCATCCACATTGGGAACACATAATCGGCCCTGCATATGTAACCCACCGTCATCCTCAATAGTAACCTCCTTGGCATCGCCATGCTGAACCGCGTCCTTGAGGAAAAGCAAATGGGGTCATCATATTGACACTCTCTGATACGGTCATATAGAAAAGACCGAGAAACCACGCAGGCAAAAACTCGACTAGGCTCCAAATCATCCAATTTAACAAACTGGTTGGATAAGGCCTGAACCTCCAATGATAATGGCCTCTCTGCTACCGGTAGATATACTAAACTACCCAAATCCACCGCCTTTCGACTCAAGGCATCACCCACCACATTGGCCTTCTCAGGATGATATAAAATGGTGATATCATAGTTCTTAAGTAACTCTAACCACCTCCGCTGATGAAATTTAAGATCTTTCTATTTGAACTGATGTTGTAGATTCTGATGGTCGGTAAGGACCTCACAGGGAACACCGTACAAATAATGCCGCCAGATCTTCAATGCATGTTTAATGGCTGCCAATTGCAAGTCGTGGACTGGATAATTCTTCTCATGGGTCTTCAGCTGTCGAGACACATAGGCAGTTACCCTACCGTCTTGCATCAACACTGTGCCAAGGACAACACGTGACACATCACAATACACCGTATAAGACCCCGAGCAAGTAGGCAACACCAACACTGGGATATAGTCAAAGCAGTCTTGAGATTTTGAAAGCTCACCTCACATTCCTCGGTCCATCTGAAAGGAGCACTCTTCTGGGTCAATTTGGTCATAGGTGCAGTAATAGATGTGAAGCCCTCAACGAAACGACGATAATACCCGTCAAGACCAAGGAAACTCCGGATCTTAGTAGCTGAAGACGGTCTGGGCCAACACCCCACCACCTCAATATTCTTTGGATCTACCTTGATCCCCTCACTCTACACCACATGACCTAAAAATGCCACCGAATCAAGCCACAATTCACACTTTGAGAACTTTGCATACAACTTCTTCTCTCTCAAGGTCTGGAGTACGATCCTCAAGTGCTGCTCATGATCTTCCCGACTGCAGAAGTACATCAAGATGTCGTCAATAAACACAATGACAGATGAATCAAGATAAGGCTAGAATACAATGTTCATCATGTGCATAAATGTTGTTGGGGTGTTGGTCAACCCAAATGGCATCACGAGGAACTCATAGTAACCATACCGAGTCATAAAGGTAGTCTTCGGAATATTCGGATCCCGAAGCTTTAGCTGATGATAACTTGACCGCAAATCAATCTTCGAGAACACCCTGGCAGCCTGTAGCTGATCAAATAGGTCATCAATTTGTGGCAATGGATACATGTTCTTCACTATAACCTTGTTCACTGATGTTAATTAATACACATGTGCATAAAATCATCCTTCTTCTGCACAGACAAGATTGAGCACCCCACAGCGACAAACTAGTTTGAGTGAATCCCTTATAGAGCAACTTTTGCAACTGCTCATTAAACTTCTTCAGCTCCGCTGTGGCCATATGATATGGTGGAATAGAAATTGGCTGAGTGGCCGGCAAAAATTCAATACCAAAATTAATATCCATGTTGGGCGGCATGCCCGGAAGATCTACTGGAAATATATCTGGGAAGTCTCTTACTGCCGGAACTGACTCAACGGTAGGAGTATCAAAACTGACATACCTCACAAAGGCTAGATAAGTATCACTCCCCTTCTCAACCATCCGCTGAGCCTTTAGAAATGAGATAACCCTGCTAGGAACATAATCTAATGCACCCCTCTACTCTAACCATGGTTAACCTGGCATAGCCAGCATCACAGTCTTAGCGTGGCAATCAAGAATAACATGATAGGGTGTCAACCAGTCCATGCCAAAGATAACATCATCGTCTACCATACTAAGTAACAATAGCTCAACTTTGGTCTCAAAACCACCACCAACAACTAAACACGACCGATACACGCGGTCCACAACGGTAGAATCTCCCACAAGTGTGGACACAAAAATAAGAGAACTCAAAGAATCAAGAGATATATCCAAATACGGGGAAAAGTAAGATGACACATATGATTAAGTCGATCCCGGATCAAATAAGACTAATGCATCACTAAGGAAAATTATTACCATACCTGTAATGACCGAGTCTGAAGCAATTGCCTCTATCCTACCCGAAAAAGCATAGTATGACATGGCCTCCTCCTCTAAGGTGACCTCTACCCGCCCGTCCCCCACCCTAGCTGGCTGTGCGGTTGGAGAGGCAATTGGGGCATTAATCATGGCCTTAGAAATCTATGGACCTGACTGAATCCGTAGAGCCTGAGTAGTCTGGGAAGGTGCACCCCTCCTGAGTCTGGGCCAGTCTCTAACCATGTGGCGGGTATCACCACACTCAAAATAAGCTCTTGGTGGGCGTGGCGGCTAGGACTGGCTCGGGCCTGGTCGGCTGGACTGATCGCTAAAGGCACCCCGTGCAGGAGGTGCACCAGAAAGTGGCTGAGCAAAGCGTGCAACCTAAGACCTCGGAACAACTGGAGCACCACTAGAAGCTGGGAGTGCTAAATGAGCTAGACGACTCACATAGCCCATACCATGACGGCTTGTAGCTACAATGCGACCACCACTAAAGCCTCCCGTACCACGAGGCGTCTTGGCCTCCCTATCATATCTCTCACAGTCTTGCATACCTTCCAACCCCCATGCAATCTCAACCACCTACTGATACAGAGTATCTGACTCGAACTCCTTAGCTATGCTGAATCTAATACCATGGTTGAGCCGCTCGATGAATCGACTGACTCGCTCTCCGACTGTAGCAACCAATGCAGGTGCATGCTTGGATGAATCACTAAATCAGATAGCGTACTCTGACATAACACTCTGGTGCACCTACTCAAACTCCGCACGCCAAGGATCCCGAAGGGTATGAGGAACAAACTCTCTCAAGAAAAACTCGAAAAACCAATCCATGCAAGTGAAGATGCCTTGTTGGGCTACCCACCTCGTACGCTCGCCATCACTAATATGCCGCTACCTTTAGCTGGAACGTAGTAAAAGCAACTCCACTCGTCTCCAAAATACCCATAGTGCAGAGGATATAGTAGCACTCCTCAAGAAAACCATGTACATCATCTGAAGCTAAACCACTGAAAGTAGGAGGGTAGTACATCTTGAACCTCTCGATCCTAAGCTGCTCCTCCTCAGATGCTGCTACCGTAACCAAGGGCTGAACCGAGTAACAGGTTGTATCAGTATAACCTCTGGAACCCGAAATCGCTTCTCTAGGGTAGGGTCCACATGATTCTATGCTCCTCCCCCAGCTTGAGATGTGGCTGGTGCAAGTGGGATCAACCACCGCTGGAGCTTAGGTACCGAACATGCTCAGGAATAATGCAAGGATTTCTTGAAGTTCTAGGTGACAATATGAACCTTGGGTGACTGTCCCCCTACTGGAGCTACTGGTGGCTCCTCTATCACAGCTTGGGCAGGTGCTCTTGCTGCACCACGTACCCCTCCTCGGCCACTGCCCAACTCCGGGCTCTCGTGGCTCTAGCAGAGAGCGCAGGTGTCTGATCGTCTGATCTAACGGTGTGTGTACTCACAATCTGTGATAGAATAAAAAGTCAAAGATTTAGTTATCGAAATCAACCAATTCGCACAATAAGAAATCAATGAAGTGAAGCTTACCTAATAGTTCTGTAGCCCCTCGAAGATAAGTATAGATGTCTCTGTACCAACCCGCAAGACTCTACTAAACCTGCTTATGACTCGTAACACCTCTAGAGCTCTGATGCTAACTCGTCACGATCCCAATTTTCTCTCCATAGGAGTCGTGATGGCACCTAGTATCTACGACCGGGTAAGCCTAACAATTAAGAAAAACCGAACATATATAATTAACAAGCTACTGATTAAACCTGAATAATAGATAAAAAACCTTCTGAAAATAGAATCTCATCGATATACACCCCAAGTACTAAACAAGTCTATTAAATCATGTAAGGACATTCTGACACAATTAAGGATAAATTGACTATGAGAATTTAGAAGATGATATGGCAACAATTAAAGCATGGAAATAGTCTAAGTTGCCTAAACATGTCAAATACTACGTACAAGAAGTGTACCCAATCGTCACCTTACGTACACAGATGTCACTTAGCACAATTGAATCAAACAATACCAATCCTAAGGGGTATTTTCCTCACACAAATTTAGGCAAGACACTTACCTCAACTAGGCCAATTCAAAACTCGAAAATAGATATTCCCTTAAAATCCGCTCCCACACGGCTCAAATCTAAACCAAAATCGACTCAATATCATCAAACAATGCTAAGAAATTTATTTGCAATAGATAAAATTAAGATCTTTACACTTTACCAAAAAAGTCAACAAAAGTCAATCACGGGCTTGCCCGGTCAAAACTCGGGTCCAATGGTATATTCCGTGTAGCCATGACCCCACGAGTTCATATATGTGTTTACTTTCAAAATTCGAGTCCAAATTGACTCTTAAAACTCAATTTCTTATTTTTCAAAATCTTGACAAAGTTTCACCAATTTTCACTTTGATTCACAAGATTTTGATGTTAAAATCTAAGATATGTTGATGGAATATAATTAGAAATAGATTAGACTCACTTATCCAAGATTTGTAGGTGAAAATTTCCTCTCCAAATCGCCTCCTCTCGAGTCTAGTGTTAAAAAATGAGAGAATGAGAAAAAAATCCCGACTTTCAGCCCTTATGTTCAGCTGCGGATATCGCAATTGCTATATGGGTTCACAATTGCGATGTGGGTTCGCAATTGCAAAGAAAGCCTCGAAGATGCAGCCTTAAAGGCTTGGGAAGCTCTTTGAAAATGGGAAGATGGAGTTGCATTTGCGACCCCTGCTACCCTTGCAATTGAGACAAAATCATCGTAAATAAAAACCTAACCTAGCCTAGAAATTCTTCATAAATGCGACCAAGGCTTCGTATTTGCGATACATGAAGTTCCCTGCTATGGTCGCAATGCGACTCTGGTATACGCAATTGCGACACCAGAGGGCACCAGACACCAAGGCTTCGCATTTGCAAACACTAAACCACATGATATTCAAAGAAAATTTAAAGAACTTGTATAATTACAACTAAGCGTCCGAATCCTATCAAATCAAATCCAAACGACACCATGGTAGACAAGTTCTAAATGTCATAGCGGACTTATTCCAAGACCAAAAATCAAATTCCGAGCTCGATATCTAAAAGTCAACCTACGGTCAAACATTTAAACTTTAAATTGCTAAATTTCAGCAAATCAACCTACGGACTTCCAATATCAATTCTTTTAGATGCCCAAGTCTGAAATCACGATACAAATCTATAGGAGTCATAAAATACAGTTCTGGGGTCGTTTTCACTAATGTCAATATTTGGTACACATTTTCAAATTAAAGCTTCTAAGTCAAGAATCAAGGGTCCAAATCAACCTGAAAGCTTCCCGAAACCAAACCAACCAACCCCGCAAGTTAAAAATAAACACACACGTGTGAAGCAATAAAAGGGCTAACAGGGTGCAATTACACAAATGACCGATCGGGTCGTTACATGTCCGGGCTCCCCCTCCAGCCTAAGAAGTAGTTGGGACCATAGAAATTATCCCTGCCTATTCCATGTCCAAAAAAAAACTCAAAATTCGAAAAATGATTTCATGAAGCACTAGAATAGCAATTAAGCCATATCGGACCTGTGCTAGACCCACTGGAACAATCTGATTTAGGACCTTGTCTACTTTTGGAGCTGCAAGCGGCTCTATCAAAGTAGATCTATCATGACCATGAGCATCTATGGGTGAGCTGCAGCCTTGCCCCGGCCCCCTCCACTCTCGGCTCTGGCCTGAGGTACTGGCTGCTACTCAGCAGTTGCCGATGCACGTTCTTCACTATTTGTGAAATAATAAAAGTGTGAAGATTCGAACTTTAAGATGGAACAAAATCGCACAATAAGGAAAAAACAATAAGTTTCCTAGATGTCATGTAAACTCTCGAAGATAAGTATGTATGTCTCTATACTGATCCGCAAGACTCTTCTAGACATGCTCATGACACGTAGAATCCATGAACCTAGAGTTTTGATACTACCTAGTCTTAACCCAAACTTCTATCATGACCATGATGGCACCTAACCAATACGCTAGGAGAACCAACACTCATTAATAAGCATAATGAATAATATAAAAAAATGTTCAACTATCATAATACAGTTAAGTGCAGAAACAAGTCTAAAATCAACATCAAAGCACTTTACATAAATGCTCAAAAACTAGTAGTACTAGTCATGAACCACTAAATAAAATAAAACATAATCTCGAAGTACAAAAATACTTCTTGGAACATGAAATAATAGATAAGATAGAAGAGGACTCCATAAGCTGCAAATCCAAGCACAATGGCTCACCTAGAAGTCTCTAAATCGCGCTCTTAAGCTTCCTCCTAAAAACTGCTAGGCCCAATGCTAAGATCTGTATTAAAATATGCAGAAGTGTAGTATTAGCATTAAAGACAACATATACTCAGTAAGTATTAACACTAACGAAGAGGTGATGAGGTTTGGCAAAAATGATCCTCATTTCCATATGTTGAGTAGTTTATAATAAGGATGTATTGTGGTCCGGGCCCGGGCCTAAATGGGCCGGGCCAAACGGTCCCGGGCTCTAGCGGGCTGGTCCCAGGCCAAACGGTGCCGGACTTAACGGTCCTAGAGGGTGTAACTGGCCCATATGGGCCTAGGCTAAGTGGGCCGGGCCCACGAGCCTAAACATGCCTAAGTGGGTCGGGCTAATTTTTTTTTGAATTTTTTTTTTAGCTAAGACAATTTGTTGTAAATTATATTATATAATTGTGACTTAAATCTTGTAATTCAAATTTAAACACAAAAAAATTGTAAAGAGATGTTCAAACTTGCACTTATCATTGCATAACAAATTAATAATACTTCAAATTAATCTAACAAACTACAACATTAAGCATAATACGTCTAATAATTTTAAAATAACACAAATTGTGTGAAATAAACTTAAAATCTTAAATACGAATGTCTGGAGAACGCGCAAGACAACTCTTTATTATATTCCTCCTTAAAGAGCTCGTGCCCTCCAACTTTGGACAATGAGTGTAGACTCGCCCACAGTTCTTGCACTTTACTATGTAAAATTCTTCATTTTCTTCTACCACATTAAAGTATTCACGAACAAATGGGCTAACTCTAGAATCACCGGGCATGATTTAACTTGAATTGAGAATTTGAGTTTGAGAAATGAGAGATGAGTGAAGACTTGAAGACTTCAATTTGAGTTTGAGATTGAGAGAGATTGATGATTTTATGAGAAAAAATGAAAGAATGAGGGGGTATTTATAGTTGAGAATAGGGAAAAAGTGTAATTATAAAAAATTTGGGGTTAAATCAAAGTTTGGGGGGAAAATGGGTATTTTTTAAAGTGCTAAACGCTAAATTGACTTGCCAACGACTATTTTTTAAATTTCCAACCGTTGGCCAATTTTTTTTTTTTTTTTGAAAATAGTCGTTAGACCCGGTTGAACCGGCCCACCAATGGAAGTCGGTCCCGGGCTCACCGTCTCACCATTGAAGACCGGCCCACTGTGGGCTCTTGGGACCGCTTGGGCCCGGACCATACGGGCAATCCCGTTTAGCCCAAAACCTATATGGGCTGGCGGGCCTTGGCCGAGCCCGGACCACAATACAGTCTTAGTCTATAATCATAAGAAATGCATTGGAATTATAAAAAAAAATCAAATATAGATAATAGGGTTCATGGTTAAAAGAGAATAATAACAAGCACACTTTTTAACTAAAAAAATCAAAGCATAAATCAAGGTACTAAATTCACATAGAAAAATGATATGCAATAATCAGCATTCTTATGAATGCCTCAGTCTAGAATGCCCATGCATGATAAAGACTAAAATTTTACATAACTGATACCCTTCAAGTGTTCAATATCACTACACACACACGACCGAAGGTAATGATGATCACGTGACTAAGGAGAAATGAATCAAAATTAATACGCCATATTGTTTATCAATATCTCATAAATTAATCATCAATCAACACATAATAAACCATTGTGCAATCATAACAACCGCATAAAATATCCCGTTGTGTATAAACAACTCAACTACATGGAATGCCCCATTGTGCCAAAACCTTAGTCCATATAAGAGAATCATATGCAGGGATGTATGCATATGTACAAGAGATACATATGTATGATGCACATGAACAAGAAAAATAAATATATAGAGACATATGTATCTGCATCAAGTATGACTATGATTATAACATGTAATTCACAAAATAGCCCCCATGATCGAATACGGAATCAAAAGCCAAGACATGATTTCTAGCATGAATAAAAATGATCAAGTAGTCATACAAACAAATAAAGCATGCTACAAGTAGAACATGTATTAAAACAAGGCATAAAGAAGCCTAAATCTATCCTAAACATAGTATAAGGTTGGTATCCGCATATATGCTCGTCACCTTACGTCACACGTAACACCTAGCATGTAGTACATACATGTATTTTGGGAAAGAATTCCTCAATTCGAGGTTAGTCAGGATATTAATTTTCTCCAAAGTAGGCTCTAACTTTTCATAATGCTTTTCCCTCTATCCTCGGCATCCAAATGTAAAACATTGGCCAAGAAACACTCAACGAGATCAAATAAAACCATGAGAATTAATTCTTAATGATAAAGCTTCAGTCTTTATTAGAATCTCAAAATCCAACAAAAAGTCAACCTCGACCTCCCAAAATAAATATTGGATCCCATTGACTCATAACTCACTAGTCCAAATATGGTTGAGTTTCTAAATTTCAATCCAAATCGATTCTCAAATCCCAAAATATACTTTCTTAAATTTCAAGTCAAAATCCTCCTTTTCTATTTTAGATTCCTTGATTTAGAGGCAAAATTGATAATAGATCCAAGTAGTAATCACATATCTAGGTTAGAATTCTTATACCATTGATGTAGATCTAATCTTCTTCAAAAATCTCCTAAATTCATATTTTGTTGCTCCTAAATGATAAAATGAAGTGTACGTATAGAATGAGATTATATAGCAGCAAGTTGAAATTTCAGTAACTGAAGTTGCACATTTGAGTTCCTCGCGTCGCGAGCCCCACGGCGTGCTACTTCTAGGTGGTCGTCTTCACCTCGCGCAACGCTATCTATGGCGCGAGCCTATGCAACACAATACAAGTTTTTTTCACTTCGAAGCCATTCCTGAACACCCCAAACTCACCCAATCCTTCGAAGCCCTCCAAACCATTCTAACTTGTCCATATACCTTATACACATTTTCCAAGGGCTTAATACGCATACAAAAACATCACAACTAAGAATCAAGATCCAAACTAACTTATGAATTTCTAAGTTTCAAACTTTCAAAAATATGCGACGAATCACATCCGAGTCCCTCGGGTGCTAAATCAAACATGCATATAAGTCTAAAATCATCACACAAACTTATTGAAACCTTCAAAACACAATTGCATGCTCGTTCACCCAAAATATTGACTTTTTTCAGCTCTCTTAACTTAAGGCTTGAAGTAGAAAACTAAGTGTTCCAAAATTCTCCGGAACCTCTCAGGACTCGTGCCACCCATACCCGCTCTTAAGAGATATCTCAAAGGGGTGAGAGGGATTTTTTAACTCAAATGACTGGTAGGGTCGTTACAACATGTAATGCTTGTTAGTTTGAATGCCTTTATGGATTACTAAAGAACTTGGTTCGTTACCTTAGTCCTTAAGCGTAAGCAGAATAAACAGTAAAGTAAATACAATAATTTTTACGTGGAAAATGACCCGGCTCAAAAGATTCAAAAACCACGACCTACCACGTAGGATTTTAGCTTCAACTTCACTAAAATAATAAGCCAAATGTATTGATTACAAATTAGTAACTCAATACTCTCCAGTTCTCCTACTTCAACTATTTGACTTACAAGTTACTCTAACTTACAAAACAAAAAAATCACTCCAACTTCACTAATGTTATATGACACTTTGATTACAACTCAATTTCCTAAACTACATTTACTAAACTGACTCAAGAAGAACACCAACACTAGTAATTGACTTGAGTATAGAAAATGTTATTTTTTAGTTGATGTGCAAAAGGATGATCTCAGTAGTCCAAAAAGATAGTATTTAACCTCCATGGACTCTGAGATATTTTAAGAGTCATATGCGTAGTCAGCTTCTCGTTTGATAGGACTCCTACTTCTCCAAGGACTCCACAATTCTTCTGACTCTTGTCTCTCACTTATGCAAGAGTATCCTCTTGGAAAACAACTCTTATCATGTTTACAAGTCCTCTTACAATGAACTGGGACTTGAGTAACTTAGTGATATAGTTATTGTCATGTAAGAACGTGCAATTATCAACCTTAAGGACCTGGTTCTTAAAGAAGTTAAGTAGCTACATTGAGGACCTGGTTCTTAGAGAATTTACTCTTAACAAACTTTGTTGATCATCAAAACCCCAATACTGAACAAATTATCCATTTTTGATGATGACAAACTTTGTGCACATAAAACCAGACAATCACCTTACATCACAACCGCACGATGATCTCGAGAAAGTACAAGAGTTATACAACAAGCACACAACCAGGCTACATCAACACTAAACACCCCAACTCTATGTACCCCCTTTTTGCATCATAAAACAATAAAATGATTTGTCAAGCCTCGAACCTGAAGAGGCGTGGCCGGCACCCGGTGCCATACTCGGCCCGAGCGTACCACTCTGTAACTATGAAATCTGGAAGGGTAACCCTCAACTTAGGCCGGTGAGGCCATATTCTGAATCCTCTAAAAATAACTTCTACAACCAGCAATACCAAACTAAACATCTACATAGGGATGGTAAAACCACAATATTAATATAAAAAAATGTACAGGACTCGTCTACAAGATTATAGGGATAACAAAACGGTATTATGGTCGGGACAGGGCCTCGACCTACCCATCAAAGCTGTATATATGAAATGGACTCCAAGGTATAGACCTGGTAACTCCGAGGATGTGGAGCTTACCAACCAAGCTGATGTCTGACTTTGTCTACTGGGAAGGTCTATCTAGCTGTCTATTAGGACATACATGCATGAAATGATGAGTCCCCAATACCCCGCAGGTGATAACTCGCATGCTTAGTCTCAAACTGACATCTCTCTACGCCCTTTCACAGCCACAACTCCTACACAATCACTTATTCTTCCTGAGTCTGAACTCATCAACAAGGCATAAGAACCTAATTCGTTCCACAGTTAAACAACATGAAAAAATCCTCGAATACACTCATAACTCGAGACTATACGTCACATCAAGACATAAATCAAGCACCTAATAATACTTTTTACATCTCAAGCAAACTCTTCTCATCACATTCAATCCATCTAAACAGATCCCGCAGTCACATCATACTTATCATATAGCCATCCAACCACCCATCGAGCCATGAATTCCACTAACTGGGACACTATCAACTTATAAGTCCAAAAGAACATTCTCACACAATCGACATCCTCGTGCTCAATCTACAGCGAAACCGCGACCCCAAGTCCTCCAAACTGTCCCATCATCAGCACACAAGAATCACATCTCGCACCTCATCCATGGACTCACAAGCCATCGATGCACAACTGATACTGAGCGCTCATATTTTCATACGAAGCGTGGAAGGAATTCGAAGAGTTATGTTTCAAGCTGAATCAATTTCGCACGATAAGGAAACAAAGATGGGAAATTATCCTAAATTCCCCGTAGCCTCTCGAAGATAGGTATGGACGTCATCATACCAATACGCAAGACTCTAGTAGACACTTGCAATAACCTTAAGTTGAAAGTAGTGACGAGCTGGGACAAGGGTCAGAGTCCAACTCTAATAATAGCAACAATGCATAACAATATAGTCAAAATGGTACACGCAGTAACTCGGAGATATGATGCTTAGCTCATTCACAGTTATGGAAAAATAGGCATGCTTTTCAAATATACCAGCAAATCCCAAATCTTTACCCGAAAATACCAAAAGTATGAGTAAGTTTGAAACTGTAATTTTTCCAAAATCTTTCAACAGGTAAATGTTTCATTTTCAAATGGCATGAGAAAGATACATCTCTCTGCCTACATTTCAATATGTGTGAGAAGTCATGAATGACGTGATACCGTACTAACTACATCTTTATGCTTGTATGTCACTCGGCACTCGTGCTCGACACTCACACCTTGGAATCAGTAGGTACTACGCTCACGGGGGGTGTGTAAAGATCCCGGAGTGGCTCCTTCAGCCCAAGCGCTATAATAACCCAATCATGGCATGATTCAATCATAACTACTGCGCGCGTGCAACCCGATCCCATCAATATCCTAATAATAACGCCCTCGGCCTCACTCAGTCATCAATTTCTCCAGTCTCAGGCTCACTATCATGAAAGATCAACCCAAAATTGTAATGTGATGTATCAATAAATGATAACAGTGACTGAGATATGATATGTAGATGAATGCTATGAATGAGTATGTAATTTCAATATAAACAGATAACTCAATGACAGAAATGACCCTAGATAGAGTTTTTAACATGGATCATAACTGAATTACTCTAGCACGTAGAGATTTCATGGACACAAATAAGATTAGGTAATTACACTATACCGTAGAAATAACTGAGTTACAATTCACACGGTGCACGCCCACACGCCCGTCACCTAGAATGTGCGTTACCTCAACACCAAACACATAACACGTAATTCGGGGTTTCATACCCTCAACACCAAGTTTAGAAGTGTTACTTACTTGGAACAAGCCAAATCCAATACCGAGCAACCCAAAACATGCTCTAAAAGTGCCATCTCGTGCGTAGTGACATCTAAACGACTCGAAACTAGCCAAAGGCAACTCAAATACATCTAATAAAGCCTAAGAAGATAATTCCAATTGATAAATGTCGAATCTTTACTGAAAAGCCTAAAATAAACAAAAATGTCCAGTTCGTGCCCCCGCCTCGGAACCCAACCAAACTTATAAAATTCGACAACCCAGTCAATTACAAGTCCAACCATACTAGTTTTCACTCAAATCCAGCTCCGAATCGATGTTCAAAACTCAAAAATATGGGTTATGAAGTTTTAGACAATAACCCCCAATTTCACTTTTGAAATCATCAATCTATTGACGAAAACGAAGATAGATTCATGAAATATAATAAATAATGAGTAGAGAATGCTTACCCCAATATTTGTGGTGAAAATCACTTCAACAATAGTCCACTCTCCAACTCAAAATATGACCAAATGAACAAACCCTTGATTTATATGCTTCCGCCCATCTGTTCTACCACTTACTCATATCAAACAATCCCGAAACTTACTTTTGATGCCTCCAATGGGTTCCTTATGAAATTTCAGTCAAGTTAGGCTTTTGAATTACTCCATTGACCTTATAATGAAGGAGATATGTTGGTTTCAATATTTGCAAATGGTGCAGATTTTTAAATACGAATTCAGTGGCAATTTCATAATTAATCTGAAAAATCAGGCAACCCAAATTTTTGTAAAATGACCATAAATTCCTTATACGATGTAAAAACTTGATGATTCCAGTTAATATAGTTCAAAAATTACTATACGGATCTAATGCTTCAATAACAACAAAAATTGGAGCTCATTTAATGTGGTACCATTTATGCTTGAAGAAACGACATCAAAACTTAAAAAACCGTGCACAACACAACTCAAACCTATCTGAAACTCACTCGAGCCCCTCAGGACCCCGTCCGAATATATCAACAAGTACCATAAAATTACATGGACTTAACCGAGGCCTCAAATCACACCTAACAACATCGAAACAACGAATCACACCTCAATTCGAACTCAACTGAACTTTTGACTTTCAACTTCCAAAACTCGTGCCGAAACATATCAAATCAACCCAAAATGAGCCCAAAATTTTGCACACAAGTCCTAAATAACATAACGAAGCTATTCCAATTCCTGGAACCACAATCCGAATCTGATATCCTCAAGCTTAACTTCTGGTCAAACTTATGAACTTTCCAAACCTTCAAATTTCCAACTTTCACAAATTAGCGCCAAATCCTTCTAGAAATATTCAATTGCAAATCCGAGCATATTCCCGAGTCCAAAAATCACCATCCATACCTAAATCAACCATCAAAACTCCAATCTGAAATCAAATGCTAAAAAGTCAAACTTGGTCAACTATTCCAATTTAAAGCTTCAGCAATGAAATTCATTCTTCCAAATTGATTTCGAACAACCTGAAAACCAAAACCAATGATTCATACAAGTCATAATACATCATACAGAGCTACTCATTCCCTCAAACTACCGAGCGAAGTGCAAATGCTCAAAATGACCGGTCGGGTCGTTACACCACTGAGGTCTCTTCTATATTTCTCTTCTTTGTAAATCATCTCATTTAAGAACTTTGCATAAGCTGGCACTTCGAAGAGAACTTCTGTGAATGGTAGATTCACATTAACCTCTCTTAGCATATCTAGAAATCTCTAAAATCGCTTGTCTAACTTTTCTTTATAGAGCTTTTTGGGTAAGGGTAAAGCAGGCATGTGCTTGCTTTATTCATTAGATTCCTCCCGTATTGAAGTTCCCCCTTCTTCTTTTTCTATGCTCCTTTCTTGCCTTTCTTCTTTTTCTTATCATCTTCAATTTTTAGCTCTTTTCCACTTTCTTTTCAGCTATCACCTATTTTTGGATTGGAGTGGGATCTTTCAACACTTTTCCACTCCTCAAGGTCACAACATTTACCATTTCTTTGGGATTATTTTCATTATCAGCTGGCAGAGTACATTGGATTCTCTTAGATAATATCGTTGCAATTTGTCCCACTTACCTCTCTAAGTTACGCAAACCTGTCCCAAGTTCTTTGATAGCTGCACCATGATCATCTAGCCTCTCATCCGTCTTGAAAATGAATGACTTCATCAGATCTTCTAACCCATACTGAATTGGTTGTTGAGGCTGAAACTGCATCCTCGGCTGATTCACAAAAGCAGGAGCTCCTTGAAATCTGGAGTTATTTTGCAGCCATGCATTTGTTGTACCCCCAGGTGAACTGTATGAAAAATCGGGGTGCTTCTGACCCATTGCATTGAAGTTATAATTACCCACAACATTAACTTCCTCACTTGAGGCTTGACACTCATGAGTAAGGTGTTCTCTTCCACATATGTCACATGTTGCATGAGGCTCATTTTGTATCGAAGCTAAGGTCAGATTCCTATTTCTTTTGCCATAGAATCAAGTTGTACATGCACATATATGTTAGTATCAACACGGTGAACACGAGTTAATCTTCTTATTTTAGCAATCTCAGAGGGCCACTGATTTGCATCTTCAGATAATTCATCTAGAATTGTGACTATCTCCTCTGGAGTCTTTTTCATCAATGGGCCTCCAGCTGCATTGCTCAATGTTCTCCGTCGGGACGGTATCAATCCATCCCAAAAGTCTTGGAGTTACATTCAGAGTTCAATTCTCCTATGACTTTCTCACTATCTCCTTAAACCTCTCCCAAGCTTCAAACACAATTTTAGACTCGTTATGGCAGAAGTTATGGATTTCTCTTACAAACTTGCCCGTTTTAGCAGAGGAGAAATATTTAGCAAGAAATTTTCTTGTCATCTCCTCCCATGTTCTAATTGATCCATGAGGCAAGCTGATTGAGGTTGAGGTAGCTGCACCAACTCCGTTCGAGGTTGAAGTAACAACGCCTTCAGCCATGCCAGCTCCGTTCGAAGTAGAAGTGACCACACCCTTCAGCGTGATGGTAGAACCTATACCATCCTTTAAGTCCAATGCTATACCCTGGGACTATGCTGCAGAAGCAAGAAGGAATGGAAAGGGGAAAACAGAAGAAACCGGCGCAACACAAGGTATGACCAGAACTGGTTGGGTTTACACGCCCGAGCATTTGCAAGGAACAATTAAAGAAGTAAGCTTCCAAGAACCCTATCATTGAAACTGGCCCATAAGATCTTTGGAGAAAGGTGCAAGCAAGAGAGTATTCTGTGGTTGATCATCTGAAAAAAACCCCTGCTCAGCTATCCATTCTATCACTACTGCAGAATTCTGAAGCATCATAGGAATGCGTTGATGAAAGTATTTAATGAGGCTTATGTACCCAACAACATTACTAGTGGAGAGATGGCCAATATGGTAGGACAAGTCTTGGAAAGCCATAAGATCACTTTCCATAAAGATGAATTGCCGCCGGAAGGATTAAGCCACTACAGGGCACTGCATATCACAGTGTAGTGAAAGACAAATTTATTTCCAGGGTCTTGATAGATGGGGGTTCAAGTATCAACATCTGTCCATTGAGCACTCTGAAGAGAATGGGTAATGGTTTGCATGAGATATGAGCAGGAACTATGAACGTGAAAGCATTCGATGGGTCTCAGAGGGCCACGATTGGGGAAACCAACCTCTGCTTGCAAATGGGCCCAACTTGGTTCGATGTTGAATTTTAAGTGCTAGACATATCCGCCTCATATAATATGTTGTTGTGACGACCTTGGATACACGCCGCTGAGGCTGTAGCCTCTACTCTACATCAGGCTGTGAAGTTTGAATTAAACCATCAGGAAGTGTTCGTTCATGGAGATGAGAGTAATCCTATTTATACCAACCAGACTGTTCTGGTTGTGGAGAATAGAAGAAATTTGGGTGGAGAGACTCACCATTGCACTTAGCGCGTTAACGCGATGGAGAAGGATAAATGGTGGAATATCAAAATGGAGAGCATATTGGCATGGGCAGGATATGAACTTGGAAAAGGGCTCGGAAAGAATATCCAGGGTGTCGCCAAACCAATACAACTAAAGCGTTACGGCACAACCTTTGGACTTGGATATCAGTACACCTGGTACGAGTATCAGAATTGGTAGCCACCATGGCGTGGTCCTTATTACCCTCTTGAGCAACCGATAGCACATTTGAGCCAATCGTTCCATCATGCCGATATAATGTGGGGATCTGAAGAAGATGAAATTCTAGCCAGTTTAAGGAATCTGTTCTTGGAAGATGAAGATATGGACTACAGGATATGGACTACAGCGTAATAATTGAGGAGGAGGAGCAGGAAGGCCTCATCATCCAGACAGTAGAGAAGGGAGTTGTTTTCAGGAACTTGACCGCTACACCATCACGGGCTCGCCGAGTTGCGGGGTAGCCTGGATGCTAGCATCATTTACCTTGAAAACAATTTTTACGAACATTTTTAAGACATTTTTTTCAGTATTTTGTTATTTTGCTTTGAAACAATTGTTTGAATCATTAAAATCGCTTTTGTTTGACATTTTGATACTTATCAATGGTTTGCTATTTTATTATTTATTATTATCCTTGACATTTCTCTCTACAATATTATTATTACTTATCCTAATGAAACAACAACTGTGACATGTAATGAGACAACGCAACATAAGGATAGTGACTCGGAGGAAATAGAAGAAGAAGATGTAATACCTGAGGAAATTGTCAGAGAAGTGGAATTTTTTTAGAACAAGCCTAAATCCAATCTGGATGAAACCGAGATAGTTAATCTGGGAGACTCCGAAACAGTCAAAGAAACTCGCATAAGCATTCACCTGTCACTTTCAGAGAAAGAAGAGTATACCCGTTTCCTGAAAGAGTATGAAGATATTTTCGCATGGTCTTATGATGATATGACTGGTTTGAGCACATCTATAGTGGCTCATAAACTACCTACCAATTTGATGTGTACGCCTGTAAAGCAGAAGCTCAGAAAGTTCAAGCCGAGTATGAGTCTGAAAATCAAAGAAGAAGTCACCAAGAAGATTAAAGCTAAGGTTCTCAGAGTGGTTGAATATCCAACCTGGTTGGCTAACATCGTGCCAGTTCCGAAGAAGGATGGGAAAGTCAGAGTATGCGTTGATTATCGAGACTTAAACAGAGCAAGTCCCAAAGATGATTTCCTATTACCTAATATACACATACTGATCGACAACTGTGTGAAGCATGAACTCCAATTTTTGAGGATTGTTTTACGGGATATCAATATATTTGGACGGATGAAGAAGATGCCGAAAAGAAAACTTTTATTACACCGTGGGGGGTGCACTGCCATATAATGATGTCGTTTGGTCTGAAGAATGTTGGGGCTACTTATATGAGAGCCATGACAACCATTTTCCACGACATGATACACAAGGAGATAGAGGTATAGGTGGACAACATCATCATCAAATCCAAGAAGGGTACAAATCACATAGCACACTTGAGAAAGTTCTTTGATCGGCTTTGAAGGTATAATCTGAAACTAAATCTGTGATGACCCAAAAGGTCATCCTAAGTAATTGCAGCTAAATCTGTGTTCCGAGGCCTTGAAAGCCTCCGTTAATCTCACCTCAATGTGCGTGCGCAGCTTGGGCATGTAGCCGGGAAGATTCTATGTGAAAATTTGATAAAAATAGAATTTTTGAATTGAATAATTGAATAAACTTGACTTTGGTCAACAATTTTGGTAAACGGACCCAGACCCGTGATTTGACGGTCCTAGAGGGTTCATAGGAAAATATGGGACTTGGGCGTATGCCCGGAATAGAATTCCGAGGTCCCAAGCCCGAGAAATGAATTTTTAAAGAAATTTGTTTTCTGAAAATAATAAAGGATTTTTGAAATGAATAATTATGTGAAATCCGTGTTACCGGACCCGTATTATAGTTTCGAAGCCCGGAACATGTTTATTATATGTTATGTGACTTATCTATGAAATTTGGTGTAAAAGAGACTCGAAATGACGGGTTTCGGATGAAAATCGGAAAGCCTTATGAAGATTTAAGAAATTTCTATGAGTTTGGAGGTTTAATTCGTTGATTTTGATGATATTTTGATCATTTAAAAGCTTAAATAAATCCGTAGGATGTATTGGGAGTCGTGTGTGTTTTTGGTTTTGAGACCTGAGGGCTAGGGTGAGTTTCGGGTAGCCAACGGGATGTGAAATGCATGAAAAATCTGGTGTTCTTGGCCTGTTTTTGATGTCTGGTGTAATACCCTTCGCGAACGCGGCCAAGGGCTCGCGAACGCGAAGGATATTAGTGTGGCTTGGGTTTTATTCTACGCGAACGCACGGGTATGGTCGCGAACGCGGAGCTATGGGGGTACTGCTCTACGCGAACGCGACGCCCCTCTCGCGAACGCGTAGTGTTATAGGGTGGGGTCTGGGGTCAGGTAGGTTTGTTCTTCGCGAACGCGGGCAGAGGCTCGCGAACGCGGAAGGTTAGGGAGTCGTACCTTCGCGAACGTGGCCCTGGCTTCGCGAACGCGTAGGTCCCAGCAGCTAACCCTTCGCGAACGCGGCCAGGGGCTCGCGAACGCAAAGGGTAATTTTGCCCAGTTATTAAAAATACCCCAAAAGCAGAATACCATACGGGAATATCACATTTTCAGCCTTCTTCTCCTCCCACCCCCATTGACGATCCTCAAGCTAATTTCCCATCATAAACACTTGGGTAAGTGATCTTAACTTCTAATTCTCCCATTTCCTTCCATAATCACTAGAAAATCTTGGCCTAAAATCATAAAATCAAGTAGAAATTAGGGGTTTTGGGTAGAGTTAGGTTTTTGGGAAAATTGGGTGATTCAACCTCGATTTGGGGTCGGATCTTGAAACAAATTATATATTTTAGCTCGTGGGGTTATGGGTGATCGGGTTTTGGTCCGAGGCTCGTGTTTGGACCAAGCGGGCCCGAGGTCGAATTTTAGTATTTTTGGAATAATGCTAGAAATTGAAATATCTAGGCTATGGGATTGTGTTATTGAGTTTTTATTGATATTATTGAATTAATTATGCCTAGATATCGTTGTTTCGGAGTCGGATTATAAAGGAAAGACGGTCTTAGAGGGTTGATTGCTATACTTTGGACCGAGGTAAGTGTCTTGCCTAACTTTGGTGAGGGAATACGTATTATTTGCTATGTGATAAGTAATTATCATGTTCATTGCATACGTGAGGTGACGAGTACTTATGCAATGTGTGTCAAGCATGCCCGTGAGTCTATTTTGATAGAAATTGCAGTATTTCTCCCATGTTTAGCATATTATGAGATTGTCTCTACTTGGTAATTCATTCTTGTTGAAAGTATTGGTTGTTGAGTTTGAGAAGTGTTGATACGATTGATAATCCAAGTGTAGAGTATACGATTTAATTGATTGGTTATAACTGAGACCCTTGCCGGGCATTTATAGGGTTATTAATTGATGTTTTTCCCCTTGTCGGGTGTTTTGAACTGTCAATTTCCACTATGTTGTACTCCTTGCCATTATATATGACATTGTTTGGTGAGGAAGAGTGTAAAGCACGAAGGGTGATGCCGTGCCATGATATCTGATTACATTGCATAGTGAGGAAGAGTGTAAAGCACGAAGGGTGATGTCGTGCCATGATTCATATTGATTATAAGCACGAAGGTTAATGTCGTGCCATGACTTTTATTGATTATAAGCACGAAGGTTAATGTCGTGCCATGATACATTGTACATTGCATTGTGAGGAAGAGAGTAAAAGCACGAAGGGTGATGTCGTGCCATGACATTTGATTTCATTGCATAGTGAGGAAGAGTGAAAAGCACGAAGGGTGATGCCGTGCCATGATACTTGATTTCATTGCATTGTGAGAAAGAGAGTAAAAGCATGAAGGGTGATGCCGTGCCATTGTTTACATTTTTGCTACTTATACTTGTTTCGTTGGCTATTGTGTTAGATTGCCTCCCTTGTTTACTTCTATCTGTCAATTTGACTGCTTCATTTCACTTGTTCCCCTTTACTGCTCCCGTATCCCTTACTTGTCTGCTTATCTCTTGCCTTGTATTATCCCTGTTACCTGCTGTAGAATAGGACAGGTTATCGTTATTGTCAAGTCTAGCCTCGTCACTACTTCGGCCGAGGTTAGGCTCGGCACTTACTCAGTACATGGGGTCGGTTGTACTGATGCTACACTGCACTTCTTAATGTTGTGCAGATCCCGCATCCGGACCCAGTGGACCGCATTGAGGGAGTCACCTTCAGTCCACTCAGAGCTTCAAGGTATACCGCTGGCGTTCGTGGGCCTTGGTGTCTCTCCTGCATTTGGATTCCTTATTGTCTTACTTTTTCTCCTAGTTTCAAGACAATTATATATTTCTTTTCAGACTCTGTATTTAGCACTCAGTTTAGATAGTCCGTGAGGTTGTGACACCTCGATTTTGGGTATGCGACGTTATGTATTTTACTATTTCACTTTGCATTTTGAATTTCTATTACATTTTCGCTGTTAAAGTTATGGAGTATGTTGGTTATTTCAGTTCAGATTTGAAGGGTATCAATGTTACTACTGTTGAATTTATTTGAAAGATGTTAATGTGTAATATACGTTGGCTTGTCTAGCGGGTTCAACGTTAGACGCAGTCACGATCTCAAAGGTGGGATTTCGGGTCGTGACAAGTTGGTATCAGAGCTCTAGGTTTCTTAGGTCTCACAACTCACGGACAACCTTGGTAGAGTCTGAGGGATCGGTACAGAGACGTCTGTATTTATCCCCCAGAGGCTGCTAAGTTAGGATACTCCTCTTCTCTTCATACTCTGTCGTGCGTAGTATACTCTGTATACTGATTGAGTTTCAAATCTACTCTCTCGCAGATGGCGAGGACGCGTGCTTCCCTTGGTTCCGCTCAACAGCCCGACACTCCTGCTACAGCTCCTACGAGGGGTCAAGGTTGAGGACGAGGCCGTGCTAGAGGCCGAGGCCGGGGCAGGGCTCAGCCTAGAGCAGCATCCTCAGTGGAGGACCCTTAGGTCGAGTCTGACGAGGAGGTGCCAGTTCCGGCAGTCCCAGTTGGACCGGCGTAGGTCCTAGAGGGGTTCATAGCTACCCCAATGCTTCAGGATGCTCTTGTCCGTCTGGTAGGACTTATGGAGAGTGTGGCTCATGCCGGTCTTCTTCCTACTGCACCAGCTAGATCTCAGGCTGGGGGAGGGACTCAGACTCCTATTATTCATACCCTAGAGTAGGTTGCCACTCAGTCTTAGACCCCAGCACCTCAGACAGCTAGAGTAGCTCAGTCGGGTATTATGGCACCGGCAGCCGAGGGTGCAGCTATTTCAGCAGATGCTCTATGGAGACTGGACAGATTCACCAAGTTATTCACTACTACATTTACTGGTGCACCATCAGAGGATATTTAGACAACTGTTATGAGGTTCTTCGGAACATGGGCATAGTGGAGTCCAAGGGAATTGACTTCGCTACTTTTCGACTATCTGGCGCAGCCAAGACTTGGTGGAGGGACTACTATTTAGCCAGACCAGTTGGGTCTCCATCTTTGACTTGGGCTCAGTTCACAGAGGTATTTTTGGGGAAGTTCCTTCCCATTACTCAGCGAGAGGATCTTAGGAGGCAGTTTGAGCGCCTCCAGCAGGGATCTATGTCTGTTACTCAGTACGAGACCAGGTTCATCGCTCTAGCCAGGCATGTATTGATGATACTCCCCACTGATCGGGAGAGAGTTCGTAGGTTCATTGAGGGGTTGGCCCAGTCTATACGACTCCAGATGGCTAGGGAGTCGAGTACTGATATTTCATTCCAGGATGTGGTCGATGTAGCCAGGAGGATTGAGATGATTTTGTCAATGGGAGGTGGTCAGGGGGGCTGACAAGAGGCCCCGACATTTTGGTAGATTTAGTGGAGCTTCATTTGGAGGCAAGGATTCTTTCAGTAGGGGTCATCCACCCCAACCTTTTCAGTCAGCACTTCAGGTATCTCCCCGTGCACCGCCAGCTCATGTTAGTGCACCATCAGTGTCTATCAGTGCACAGCCGCTTCAGAGCTACCAGGATAGTTATCAGGGTCATCAGGGCCAGTTCCCGAGTCATCATCCACAGCAGCAGATATCTTGTTATAGTTGTGGTAGTCCAGGGCACATTGCCAGATATTGCCCCCGAGCTTCGAGTGGACCCCAGTATCAGGGTTCCCGTGCCTTGGTTCCCGCAGCAGGTGCACCCTTACCCCCTCATCCAGCTAGAGGTGGTGGTCGAGGTGCCAGAGGTGGTGGTCAGGTTCATAGAGGTGAAGCACAGGCCACGAGAGGTAGAGGCCAGGTTGCAACAGGTAGACCTAGGGATGTTCAGATTGGAGGGGCTCAGCCTCAGTGTTATGCTTTTCCTGCCCGTCCTGATGCTGAGGCTTCTGATGCAGTTATTACAGGTACGATTTTAGTTTGCAGCCGAGAGGCTTCGGTGTTATTTGATCCGGGTTCTACATTCTCCTATGTGTCTTCATATTTTGCCCCTTATTTGAGTATGCCTCGTGATTCTTTGAGTACTGTTGTACATGTGTCTACACCGGTGGGTGATTCTATAGTGGTAGATCGAGTCTACCATGCTTGCGTGGTAGTTATTGGTAGTCTGGAGACTCAGGTTGATCTTTTGCTTCTTGAGATGGTTGACTTTGATGTTATACTGGGGATTGACTAGTTATCTCCCTATCATGCTATCTTGGACTGTCATGCCAAGACAGTGACCTTAGCCTTGCCAGGAGTACCTTGTTTTGAGTGGAGAGGGACTCCTAGTCATTCTTATGGTAGAGTTATTTCTTATATGGCTCGGCACATGGTCGAGAAGGGTTGTTTGGCCTATTTGGCCTATGTTCGTGATTCTAGTGCTGAGGTACCTTCCCTAGAGACCGTGCCCGTGGTTCGTGAGTTTCCAGAGGTATTCCCTGCTGACCTACCGGGTATGCCACCCGACAGGGATATTGATTTTTGTATTGAGCTAGCTGAGGGCACTCACCCCATTTCTATTCCCCCGTATCGTATGGCTCCGCCAGAGTTGAAGGAATTAAAGGAGCAATTACAGGATTTGTTGGATAAAGGCTTCATCAGGCCTAGTGTTTCTCCTTGGAGTGCTCCAGTATTGTTCGTGAAGAAGAAAGACGGCTCAATGAGGATGTGTATTGACTACCGGCAGTTGAATAAGGTTACTATCAAGAACAAGTATCCTTTGCCGAGGTTGATGATTTATTTGATCAGCTTCAGGGTGCTACGGTATTCTCTAAGATATACTTGAGATCGGGTTATCATCAGTTGAGGATCAGGGCGTCTGATGTGCCCAAGACGGCTTTTCGCACTCGTTATGGGCATTATGAGTTTTTGGTCATGTCGTTTGGGTTGACTAATGCCCCCGCTGCTTTTATGGAGTTGATGAATCAGGTATTCAGACCTTATTTGGACTCATTTGTGATCGTGTTTATAGATGATATTTTGATTTACTCTTGCAGCCGAGAGGAGCATGAGCAGCACCTTAGAGTCATCCTCCAGATTTTGAGGGATCGGCAATTGTATGCCAAGTTCTCTAAGTGTGAGTTCTGGTTGAGTTCTGTGGCATTCTTGGGCCACGTGGTATCGGCAGAGGGCATTCAGGTGGATCCGAAGAAAGTTTCAGCAGTTAGAGATTGGCCTAGGCCCACTTTAGCCATAGAGATTCGGAGCTTCTTAGGCCTCGCAGACTATTATCGCCGGTTTGTGGAGGGGTTTTCATATATAGCAGTCCCTATGGCCAAGTTGACGCAGAAGAGTGTTCAGTTCAGATGGTCTGAGGAGTGTGAAGCGAGCTTTTATAAACTCAAGACAGCATTGACCACGGCACCAGTGTTGGTATTGCCCACAGGTTCAGGTTCGTATACCATGTATTGTGATGCTTCAAGGGTTGGACTTGGTGCGGTATTGATGTAGGAGGGCAAGTTTATAGCCTATGCTTCTCGTCAGTTGAAGATTCATGAGAAGAACTATCCAGTCCATGATTTGGAACTTGCAGCTATTGTTCATGCCTTGAAGATTTGGAGGCACTATTTGTATGGGGTACCGTGTGAGGTATTCACTGATCATAAGAGTTTGCAATACTTGTTTAAGCAAAAGGAGTTGAATATGAGGCAGAGGAGGTGGTTAGAGTTGCTGAAGGATTATGATATTACTATTCTCTATCATCCGGGAAAGGCCTATGTGGTGGCCGATGCCTTGAGCCGGAAGTCAGTCAGCATGGGTAGTTTGGCTTATCTATCAGTTGGAGAGCGACCTTTGGCTTTGGATGTTCAGGCATTAGCCAATTGATTTGTTAGATTGGAGGTTTCTGAGGGTGGCAGTGTTTTGGACCATACCGTCGCTCGTTCTTCATTGCATGATCGTATTCGCGCCAGGCAGTACGATGATCGTCATTTGTGTGCTCTTAGAGATGCGGTTCAGCACGGACGTGCCAAGCAGGTCACAATCGATACTGGGGGAGTTTTGAGATTACAGGGTCGTATATGTGTTCCTGATGTGGACGGCATTCGTGAGTTGAT
>ML276100.1:4184-53187 GCA_005239495.1 Nicotiana undulata
AGAGTACATCGTAAGTCAATTGATGTAAGCTCAGAAATAAGATTCTATTTGATGGAATATAAACTAAGTTAATCATGTTACACTGGAGGTTACAAATATTTAAGATCATGAATAACGAGTACCAAGAGAGTTGTAAAGCTTAGAAGCTAAACCAACTGAAGAGAATAAGTTTCGTCAAAATTCGACGAGTTTGGAATGTTATAACATGCACTTTAGGGTGAGACTATGGTTAATTAAATTAGAAGGAGGTTATGATATGAGTTAATTTGGTCATATGATAGTCGTGTTCTACGTTTTGATGTCAAGCAAGTTTTGGAACAGAAGTTGGAATAGGTCTTCACAAGTTACATTCATAAATTTGTTGAAACTTAGGTCGAATGTAGCTGCACTTTTCTCCCAATATACTTATAATTAGGGGATGACCTACCTACCAAATTTAATATCTACAAGTTTAGTTTCCAATGCATTAAACCTTTCATCGATACGACGTAGGAGTAGAGAGATATTTTCAGTTTCGCGAGACTGCGCATACATCATATATGACAAGTAGGTGGATCACTAGAGCTTTTTGAGCAATAGATTTCATGTGTTATACGAGGTCATATTAGGACATATTATATACCAAATTGAAGGCCTTGTAATTTAGTTTCCAACGCTCTTAACCGTTCGTTCATACGACATTGGGATAAAAAGATATAAGTGTCAGAAGATGGACAGATCCTAGGGTGCCAAGCTAGCACCTCTTTGACTTTTCCAAAGTTGATATATATAATTCTTAGGTCGGCTTTCTCTTCATTATTAAGCATAACTCGACCATAGAAAACCCATAAACATAACCTCAAGCTATCTTCTACGGTTTCAAAGAAGATTATCATCCCGGGCATGAAATCGAGAAGCGATAACATCAAAACAATCCCTACGACGTAAGTGTCATTATACCACTTCTCCTTTTTCTTTGTAGTTAGATTTTTGGAAGTTAATTCATAGTTAAGAAACGTATAATATCTGTATTTAAGTTATTAAATATCAATGAAGGTTGATAAATGTGTTTCCTAATAGTTAGAACCCACGGGACGGTGATCGGAAGCCGTGAGTTCGAGTTATTTGACTTGTAGCGGACTGTTTTGCGTTGATGTTGGGCTGCGTGTTTTACTAATGTTTTGTGGAGTTTTGAAGGATGAAGGGTTTGGAGAAACACTATATAGATGTAGCGTTGTGAGCTGGTCGTTCGTTGTAACATTTCCGGGTCGTTTGACACGACTACGGTGGTCATCTTATGTATGAAGTGATTAGGTTGTGTGTGGACTATTTTGGGAGGCTCAATATGATTATTATTGATATTGTTTGGGCTGTTTGGTGATTGTTTTGAATTTTGTGAAGTCATATATATAGGAGAGGTGTTG
Organism: Nicotiana undulata; assembly: GCA_005239495.1. Lineage (NCBI taxonomy): Eukaryota > Viridiplantae > Streptophyta > Magnoliopsida > Solanales > Solanaceae > Nicotiana > Nicotiana undulata. Next base: position 5,588 of record ML276100.1, read on the forward strand.
TCTGTTTCATCGTAAAATAGGTTGTGGTTGATACATAATAGTTATGACGCTTAAACGATAATGATAGTGTTGTTTCACTTATTGTAGATTAAGGAGTTGTGACATTTGCGTAGCTTGAGGTTGGGGCAGTATATACAAGGTATGTGAGGTTATCCCTTTCCTTCTTTTGCACGACTCCGATTGTTGGTAATGCAATGAACGAGCTTCCAAAGATACTCTACTCTTAGAATCTAGTAGTACTTACATTGTTTCCCTTCTTATGGAACAATTGATGTTGAGGTTGCTTCTCTTATTCTTATGTTATCAATGTTGTTGGTACTTCTTGATTCTTAAAAGATTCTCGATGAAGAGTTAGCCCTAAAGATGTGTATGGAGAATATCGACCTTACGTCACTCCGAAATATTCAGAACATGATTCCAATGAGTCATGCATGCATTATATATATGTATCTATTTTACTCTACCGAGCCGCACTATAGTCGGCCGGGTATGGCACCTATTGTGCAACCACTGATCAGTTGGGTTTACCGAGTCCTCTTTGAGGCCGGGTATGATATGATGATGATGATGCCCACAGAGGCGAATGTTCTATGATGATGATGATGCCCACAGAGGCGGATGTTTTAAAAAGATTATGTGTATATATGTATCATGCATTTCATGTTACTGTCTCTTAGAAGCACTCAGATGCTACATGTTGTATCTCCTACATCTCTCTTTACATTACTGTTCTTATTTATGCTTTCCTGCCTTACATACTCAGTACTTTATTCGTACTGACGTCCTTTTTATTTGTGGACGCTGCATGTCGTGATGCAGGTCCTGATAGACAGGTAGACACAGCTCCCCCACCATAATAGGCTTTCCAGTTCAGCGGTTATAGGCGAGATCCCTTCTCTGGACTTGCCGTGGTCTTGGTATGCATTTTTTTATAGATGTTATGGGTATGTCGGGGCCCTGTTCTGGCTATGTTGCATTACTTATGCTCCTTTAGAGGATCATAGACAGGTGTCAACTCATGTATAGTTTGGTATGCCTTGTTGGATAATTTCTGTTGTATAGTGTTTCATGGCAGTGTTGTAGCTCGTACCTTTTATATAGTTTCTTAGCAATCTTTTAATCCTATGTGATGTATGTTCCTGATCCATATTTACCATTTATACTGATCTCGTTATCCCTTAAAGATAATAAGAAGGTTAGATAAAATGTACATTGGTGCTCGGCAAGTATGGCCCGGGTGCTAGTCATGATCCTCCAGTTTGGGTCGTGACAACATGACTATTCGTCCCTCTTTGCCTGAGTCTCTATGATTATATTTGCTTTGAATGTGTTCTACTAAGCCTCTTAGCCTAGTTTATGCCTATGCCTCTTAGCCTAGTTGTATCTTTCCACTGGTATATGCTTGACTTGCCTGTTTACTAGGTCTGAGCATCCTTGTCTATTTATGTACTAATGTATAGGACCATGACACTCATTTGACTGATTTTGACTTCCCTATTCGATGGTCTGATTGAAAGATTTCTGTTAAAACCCTAGAACTCTATTTGTCTGTCTAAGTTAATTGATTCATTTACCTTATATGTTGAGGTACTCTGTTTACTGAATCATTCTCTTTGATAGAAGTCTTTTGAATTTAGTCCTAATTGACTACCCTATACTTACTAAGCTTGATTCTTTTCTTAATAGTCTTGTACTGACTTCTATTTGCCTTATGTGACACTGGTTCTTACCATTTGAATTTGAATCCCTTGACTTGAGGGAATACATGTCTTGATAGCCGACTGATTTATTAATTACCATGCTACTTTGATCATTTACTTATTTAGTTCTGTACTATCTTCTATTTGCCTTATATGCCATGTGTTCTTTACCATTTTTAGAGTTTTGAATCCCATACTTCAAGGGAGCCGAGTACTTTCTCATGATGATTGGATTATGTCTACTATTATGACCACATCTTGTGATTCTTACCTTATGTGATCACCTACTTTTCAACTATAAATGACTCTTGCTCTTTCACTAAGAGAGGCAGTCGAGCATCAATCAAAAACTCTCTATATACTACTCCCTCTTGTGTTCTTTCTCTGGGCCTCTTGTATCTATTTTCTCTTTGCCTCTATTGTTGACTACTCAGTCAGCTTAAAGCTAAGGCTGAGTAGTCCTTATTGTTCTTGTGCCTCTACACACTACTGCCATGTTGTTGCTCTCTCATTTTGCACACTACTGTCCTCTGCTGCTATCTTGTTCTGCATATTGCTGTTTGTTGCACCATCTCTTGCACTTTGCTATTCTTTACTACTCAACTGGTATGTTTCTAAGTTAGTATTACAGTACTATACACAATATGCTCCAGTTCTTGTTTATCTACTTATTGCTCCTTATGTGTTTTATCTTATGGTCATACTGCCTACCATGTAATTAACATGACCCTATAATGTCCTTTCCCTTTTTCTACCCTGCTTTTCCCATGTGATTCTCTATAACTATTGGAGTCTTGTGTAATTAACATGTACCTGCTCTTCCTCTTAGCCTAATATGTCTCCTATTTTGTGACTCTATGAGAGACTTATGCAATAAGTATGCTCACTCGTTTATAATTTGATGTTTCTCTTCTCAACATGACTATTGTTACATACTTAGCTTCCTAAGTTATAAACCTGCCCCCCTCCACATGATGTCTAAATGTTGTATGACTCTGACTCTATATGTGACTCTGTGTGATATGTGATGCTTTGTGACCTGTAACTCTATTCTTCTGCCACCTTGTGAGATCACCTGTCCCCAACTCCCTATCCTTGTTTGTGTTTGTTTGCTTGAACTTTGCATATCTGGTGAGTTATGGTTGGTCTGCTTCTTTTCTTTTGCAAACTGGTTTTCATACAACTCATACATTATCCTCTGAAGTTATATTTCAAAATTGTTACTTAAAACTGCTTTCAAACTCAACTCTTTTTAAAATACAAAGCACTTTCACAATTCCTAGACCCTTAGGTTCTACCCTTCTCAGTGTGAGCATCGCATAGGGAACCATGGGTTCCCTCTGAACCTTGAGACACTGAGGTAGGGCACTCTGCACTGCGCTTGTGTAACTGTCCACATTCCTGGGTGCTGGTATTGGCCAGGGCTCCCATTTAGGCCCTTTGGGAGCTTTGTCGTACCCAATCTGGATAAAAATGTGAAGTGAGAGGGGTGAGCATGGGAGATAAGACCTGATTGAAGGCTTCCTATAGAATAACTTCTTACTTTTTTTTTCATTATTGTAATTCATTTATTATGGCCTGTAATAATTTGTAAACAGACTATTGGGGCTGGATAGTGAATGTGGGAGGGGACTATGCATGTTTATTATAGTATGGGTAGAAAACATGACTATAGGATTTTACTTACCTATGTGTGTAATAGTATCATGCTTAGGACATACATACCATGCTTTGGAAACCATGTTTAGGTTGTCTACATCAGCATCTCTACTACACTTATGTCTATCTTTCCTCTTGTTCACAGCTAATAACTATAATAAAGTAATAAAACTACCATATGTTAGTGTTACTGCATCTCCACAAGCATTGCATGTAGAACACATGCCTATAGGACTTTACTTATTCATGTGTGCACTAGATATCCTGCTCTTTAGGATTTTACTTTCAAAATGCCTGTTTTCCATTGCACCCTGTTAAATGCCTAGTTAATCTGGTAATCTCACTAAATTGTGTTAAATGGTTTAAAACGTTTTCTGCATATGTGTTATCTTTTATGTCGCTTAAAATCAGAGATAAGGACTTGCACTTCACCTATTCTTCACCCCTTTAAAACAAATAATCAGTATATACACACGCCTAGGCAAACCTTAGGCCTAATGTTCACTAAAACCAAAAAGAAATCGTCTTACGCATTGCTTGTATTAGAACTAATCAGTCCCTCTTAAAATCCTTAAACTTTGTTGTAGGCCACTTCTTTCACTCCTGCTTGGCCTGGAAACTGATGGATTTTAAAAATAATTATTCTTTTCTACAAATCACTCTGTTTGTTTGAAGCCTTGCTCTATTTTTCAAGTTACTGGTTCTTGAAATTGTGCACTCACTCTCCTTTTACTAAAACTCCTTTAGACTACTAATTCTTGCTTTATTTTGAACTACTGGATTTTAAAGTTAGTCACTCCTTTTCGAAATCACTCTGTTTTATTTAAGAGTCCTGCCTCACTTCCAATTACTTGGTTTTCTGAAATTATTTATTTGTTTTATGGAGAAAAGTATCTAAGCTACTGTGCATTTTAAATTCCTGCTCCTGTCTTTAATATACTGGATCCCCGGAATCCATCACTCTTTCCTGAAAACTACTCTGTTTTAAGTGAATTTCCTGCTTAATTACTGAGTTTTCAAAAAGCGTTCCTTTTTACCAAAACTGCTAAAACTTTACTGTCTTCCAACTCAAAAATTCCAATTTTAAGTCCTAGCTTTGAGACTTTATTGTGTCTGAGACGTGCTATTTTACGTGTCTTAATTGTGGAGGGATATATGAGCCCCCCTAACTGTTTATGTGAACCCTTTATGTGTAAGTCCTAACTGTTTTCTACTTGTCGCTTAGAGTTTATCTTTTAAACCTAGGGGTTCAACCTAGTACTCGCCTTTTAGGAATAGTAGTCCTAATCACCCTCCAGGACTTATAGGATGGGACGGGTAATAGCACGCAATAAGCATTTGAGACCAACACACGCATTTTAAATAACCTTTATGGGGTGGGAAGGGTAGAATACGGATATGATGACCGGTGCGCTAATACCACGTGTAGCCGCTTCCCCGAGGTTTGACATACCGGGTATTGCATTGAAGTGATCCGTATTACTTTAAACCTAGGACATTTCTTTCAAATTTTTATGCTATCAAAAAACCTTTAAAGACTTTCATACTTATTTTAAATCCCCTCATATGTGAGCCTTATATGTTACTTGCTCGCTGTCTAAATTCACAAAACTTATTGGCTGGGACCCACAGTTGTGGATCCTGAGGGGTGCCTAACACCTTCCCCTTGGGATAATATCAAGCCCTTACCCGTTCTCTGGTAATGCAAACTAGTCTACGAGTTATCAACTCCAGGTGCCCTAACGCACCGCTAAATCGTTAGGTGGCGACTCTTCCTTTTCTTTTAAAGGAGTTGTCCATAATGTCTTAACTCGATCTCTCCGTACCTAACCCGTGTGATAGAAAAAGGGGGACGCGACAGTATGGAGACTCTGCTGGGGATATTCCCTAGGCTTGTACCATTACAATTTGCTTTGTGCTTTTGGACTATTAATTGTCATTTAAATGCTTACACCTCTTCCTATTACCCGTTACATTCCGTTAATTGTTTAAATTTCGCAAATATTTATTTCACCTGAACGAAACTAACGTATCTTCATGTTTTCTTTGTAACCGCTTTCCATTATTACTGTTGTATTTCCTTTCTTTACTGCTTTTCCCAACGTGAAAATACATGCCTATCTATTTTAATGCTTATTACTGCATATCATGCTCCGCATTCATATTCCACTCGTGCCAAACAAATCCTATAGCAACGCTTACAATGAGTGGTTGCGCTCTTTCAATATCATCACCCCCTAAATTTGAAAAGGCATATTTGCGGTAAAACTAGTCGATCAGCGATGCAGTCGACAGTTTCGTGCCTTCCCCCTTGAGTTGTCCGCTCAAGGGTGCTAGTCTAGAACCCCAATAGAAACCTTACTCTATTGTATGTTGCATGCATCATGGTCAAACCTAGCCGAGCTAACGTGTTGTCCACACAATAGCTTTTAAGATAGCCTTGTCCAAAGTCCATTGGGTTTCCCTGGAACCCAAAAGGACGCCTTCACGTTCTATGCATTTATTTGGAGAACTTAAATGCTCATTGCTAATTATTGGTGTTAAATAGTCGAGTCTTGTGGGGGTAAGGGCCTAACCTATTTATTTTGCAGAAATGAGGCACGAGGTCCCTAGGTTCGGCATGGTCACCAACATCCACCCAAAGATCTTGAACTGGTGGGAAGACTTGCATTCAAGCGAAAAAACAACAGTCATAAAACACCTGGGCAACTTGCCTTCTCTTTTGGACATTCAGCAAAATAACATGATGATAGAGGCTGCTACCACACTCTGGGACTGCGATCGGTCAGTTTTTCGGTTTGGGAACAACGAGATGACACCGCTGCTAGAGGAGATAGGGGGTTTGGCTGGTTTACCTTGGGAATCTCAAGGGTTATTGATGCCTAAAAACCGAACAGGCCGGGGTTTTCTCAAGATGATGGGGCTGAAGAAGAATCCGAATTTAGTCTGTCTGGAAGACTCGTACATCCCCTTTGACTACTTATACGAGAGGTATGGCCGTAGTCAGTCTTACCGCACATACCAGGAAGAATTCGCCCTCACCTCTCTAGGGCACATTCATCGCCGTGCGTTCTCCTTCATATTTTGCTTTTTGGGATTGATGGTCTTCCCGACAAAGAAGGAGAGGATTCACACTAGGTTGGCCATGGTTACCAAGACTCTGATGGAAGGGATCAACGGACAGGAGTTCAGCATTGTACCCATGATCATTGCAGACATATACCGAGCCTTGGAAAGCTGTCAACAAGGAGCGAAACATTTTGAGGGCTGCAACCTGCTACTCCAGCTCTGGCTCACCGAGCATTTGCAAAGGGGTGACTACTGTCAAGACATACATAGGAGAGTTTGGGATGATCATATTGCTTTCCATCATCCAAAGCGTATGAACTACATCCCCGACATGTTTGCACAACCAAAATTGCCCAGGGATGGGTTGAGTTGTTGGGAGATTTGAACAAAAATCAAATTCAATGGATGTTCGAGTGGTTTTCGATCGACGAGTTCATCATTCGGACCAGAGATACCCCGTTCTTGATATTGATTGGCCTTAGGATGACATACCCTTACGTCCCGATTCGAGTCATGAGGAAAGCAGGGAGGAAGCAAGTCATCCCAAGGGTTGAAAAAATGAGTCATCTCAGGGCAGACTTTCAAAATGATGACAGCCCTCACAAGTGTCAAGCTCAGCATTTGTGGCACTGCAGGATCTGTTTGGAGAATGATACGATCGAACCATATAGGTATCACGCTGGTTGCTCTCCTTACTATTTGGGATGGTTGGAAGATAATTGGGGAGGAAATCTTGAGCCAGGATTCCCTCAGGGACATAGTGTCATAGACGAGAAGGCCGAGGCAACAACTAAATTCAACCAGCTGCGCAAAAGGCTCCGCGACTGTGAAGAGGATCATCACAAAATCCACATAGCTAACAAAAAGTTGATCGAGGAATGGAAAGACATGGCCATCACTTCCACTCAAAGGTTAACACACTTGGAACGAGGCATCGTTGACTTGGAGGAGAAATTCCTTAGGAGGATCGAAACTTGTCAAAGGACCGAGAGAGTTGAAGGAGGAATTTTGGCCAAAACCTATTTGCTGCTGGGACTCCGCGAGATGGGAATGTTGATCAAAGCAAGTAGAGGTGCCGAATCTGGGGAAGGTCCTTCTGGGACCAAATAGATCGTACTTGTCGTTACTTTGCTTTCTGATGTAATAAGGCCACTGGACATTAGTGACATTTTATATTTTCGCATTTTTTCTGAGTCAAGTTGGATTCATCTATTTCATCATTAATAAAATGAGGCATTTAGTATTTAAGTTCTCCAAATCAATTTGTCGCTAGGCCTACCTCGGGCACAAAGAGTTTCCCCAATTTAGGATGCGTTTTACATTTCCGCATTACATGTTTAAATTATCGCAATATTCTTTATATCTCCACTAACTTCACTACCTTTTGTTAGTTATTCCCCTTCCCCTAAAGGTTGGTTCGTGCACTCTGGCATCAACATCTTATTGCACCCGATCAAAGGGCCCTCCTCCTACTCCTCCTCCCAGTCCTCCCAAAGGAAAAAGCAAGGGTAAAGCTAAAATGGCAGATGCAAGCGGTACTAGAAAGGGCAACAGGGATGAACAAGTTGAGATCATTGACGGTCAGGGTATTCAGGTTCTGCACGAGGGTATGTCTCCACTAGAGAAGAAGCTGCTAAAGTTCCAAGAGGAACTTGATCAGGTCAAGAACTTGGCCCACTTATCATTCTCCCTCAACGTTCCAGACGTTCACCTCCCACATTCTCCGAACCCCACTTTACCACAAAACATCCCCAAACAACCAAGTCATCCAAAAGATCTCGTTCCACCAGTACCACGCAACTACCACACTCCACCTCCCCAGGATCAGGCAAGAGACCACTTCCAGGCTTATGACAACCCCATTTATGTGGAAACTATGGCTCACTCCGCACCACATACATATGAATCTGATGAAAAGGACAAGCTCATCAGGAATCTGGCCGAAGAACTCAAGAAATTAACCAACCGAGTTCAGGGCGTCGAAGGAGTTAAGGGGGTTGAAGGGTTGAATTATGAGGACCTCTGCATACAGCCCGACGTCGAACTGGCCGAGGGGTACAAAATTCCTAAATTCGAGATGTTTGATGGCACTGGGGATCCAAGAGTCCATCTGAGGACTTATTGCGACAAATTGGTCGGCGTCGAAATAGATGAAATGATCCGCATGAAGCTCTTCATGAGGAGTTTGAAAGGTGATGCACTATCCTGGTACATCAATCAGGATCCAAAGAAATGGAGTAGTTGGGTGAATATGGCTACAGACTTCATGGAAAGATTCAGGTTCAACACGGAGAATGCACTGGATGTGTTCTACATCCAGAACTTGAAGAAGAAACCAACCGAGACTTTTCGCGAGTATGCTACTCGTTGGAGGTCAGAGGCTGCTAAGGTCAGGCCAGCCTTGGAAGAAGAACAAATGAAGAAATTCTTCGTGCACGCTCAGGATCCTCAGTATTATGAGCGGCTGATGATGGTCGAAGGGAACAAATTTTCTGATATCATCAAACTGGGAGAGCGAATCGAGGAAGGTATCAAAAGCGATATGGTCACTAACTTTGAAGCTTTACAAGCCACTAATAAAGCTATGCAATCCGATGGTGTGTCCAGGAAGAAAGATGTAGGAGCCGTGATGGTGGCACAGCAAGCCAAGTCCCCTCACAAATACCAAGTATACCCCTCACATTCCTTCACATACCAACCAGCTTCAAGTTACCAAGCACCTTCACCTGCATACCAAGCTCCACCACCCACATATCAGCCTACCTCACCCAGATATTCTTAACCAGCTCTCGTCTATAATGCTTATAATTCCCAACCTTCTCACTACCAATCATCACCTGTTCGCCAAAACTTCCCCAGACCTCGCCCAAATTTTGACCGTCGTCCACCAAAACAGTACACTGCCATAGCTGAACCTATTGACCAACTATATGAAAAGCTTAAAGCCGTCAGTTATGTCACACCCATCCCCGTTGTTACCCCCGAGAACCCCTCTCAGTGGGTCAACCCGAACAAAACTTGTTCTTACCACTCCGGCATGAAGGGACACACCATCGAGGAATGTCGCTTTTTGAAAGACAAGATACAAACCCTCATAGATAACAAGATCATTGTAGCCGAGGAATCTGCTCCTAATGTTCACAATAATTCGCTGCCTGACCATAATAGTGGTGTAGACATGATTGAAGTTGATGATGACTGGGATCTTGAGGGATCAATTGGGCTGATTGCATAGGGTGATCTGAAGAAGCCTGAGATCACTCTCAATCTGATCGTGGTCCAGATGCAACCATCTGAGGAAGTTGAGGTAAACATGTCCATTCCACTTGAGTTTGAATCAAGATCATCCTCCAAAGGAAAAGCCCCAGGGCCGATCGAAGTTGAGTTTGTACGACCGCTCAAAGTTGCAGTCCGGCCATCTGTAACCTATACTCCAGCAGGAATAAGAATGATTTCACCTATTCCTGTGGCAATTTCAACAACGGCGCCCTTTTATTCATACGCCATTCCATGGGACTATACCGCTGAAGCAAGGAGGAAAGGTAAAGGCAAGTCTGAATAAGCTATCGCCGCACAAGGTATGACAAGAACTGGCAGAGTTTATACCCCTGAGCATTTGGCCGAGTCCAGCAAGAAGTCCAAAAATCGGCCTCCCATCATTGAAACAGATCAGTGGAGAAAGATACAAGCTAAGGAGTATTCAGTCCTCGACCAATTGAACAAGACACCATCTCAGATATCCATCCTCTCCCTGTTACAAAACTCTGAAAATCACAGGAATGCTTTGTTAAGGGTGTTGAGCGAAGCATACGTGCCTGACAATATCACCAGCGGGGAAATGGCCAACATGGTAGGCCAAGTGCTGGAGAGCCATAAGATCACTTTCCATGAAGATGAGCTACCGCCTGAGGGGATAGGGCATAATAGAGCACTACACATCACTGTACAATGTGAGGATCATTTCATCACGAGGATCCTAATCGATGGGGGTTCCAGCCTCAACATCTGTCTGCTGGTCACGCTCAAGAAATTGGGCAAAAGTCTACATGAGATAAAGGAAGGAGAGATCAACGTAAAAGCCTTCGATGGTTCGCAGATATCCACCATGGAAGAAATCACTTTGTGCTTACAGATGGGAGCAACTTGGTTTGATGTAAACTTCCAAGTGATAGATGTGCCTGCATTCTACAACTTATTGTTGGGACGACCTTGGATCCACGCAGCTGGGGTTATGGCATCAACCTTACACCAAGCTGTGAAGTTCGAATGGAACCAACAAGAGGTAATCATTCATGGCGACGGTAGTAACCACATCTACGGTCGCCAGACCTTTCTGATAATCGATGGAAGGATAAAGTTGGGCGGAGAAATCTATCATAACATAGATCGTGTCAACGCTATTTACAAAGGCAAGTGGTGGAACAATAAGACCGAAAGCATACTGAACTGGCAAGGGTACGAGTCGGGTAAAGGGCTCGGTAATCATCTTCAAGGAATAACAAAACCTATCACACTTAAGAAACATGGTACTACCTTTGGTCTAGGGTATGAGTACACTTGGGAAGAGTTCAAGGACTGGTCGCCACCATGGAGCCGCCCCTATTATCCATTGGAGCAGCCGATACCCCGAGAACAGACCTTCCAGCCAGCCGACGTCATATATGGTACAAACGAAGAAGCAGCACTAGAAGCCATGACGGATCTATTTCTGGATGAGGAGGATATGGACTGCTGTGTCGTTCTTGAAGAGGAGGGGGAGGAAGGTCCTTCCATACAAGTGGTGAGCAAGGGATCGCATCTCAACAATTGGTCTGTCAGGACGACCAAAGCCCGTCGAGCCTCAGGGTAGCAAGGCTAACAAAGCAAACATTATCTGCAGTTCATTTATTTAAAGCATTTCCTTCCTTTTTGCATTTTTAATTTTGGCAAGAAAGAGCTCTTATGTTCGAACATTTACTTAGCATTTCAAAATTTAACATTTACTTATATTCACTTGCTGTTGTTTTCCTCCCATTACTTTATTTTACACAGCATTACTATTACTCATCTTGATGAACCGACGATTGTGACTTGCAACGAGACAACGCAACAAACGGATTGCGAGTTAGACGAGGATGATATACCTGAGGATATTATTAAAGAAGTCGAGAATTTTGAGAATAGACCTAAGTCTAACTTGGATGGGACAGAGGTCATCAATCTGGGAAACACAGAGAATGTCAAAGAAACACGCATCAGCATTCATCTATCGCCGTCAGAAAAGGAGGAATATACGGAATTTTTAAGGGAGTATGAGGACATATTCGCCTGTTCATATGATGACATGACTGGCCTCACGACATCTATTGTGGCCCACAAGCTGCCAACCAATCCAACATGCCCACCAGTGAAGCAAAAGCTCAAAAAATTTAAGCCAGACATGAGTTTGAAAATCAAAGAAGAGGTCACCAAACAGATCAACGCCAGAGTTCTCCGGGTGGTCGAATATCCTACATGGTTAGCCAACATTGTGCATGTACCAAAGAAAGACGGGAAGGTCAGAGTCTGCGTCGACTACCGGGCCAGTCCGAAAGACGACTTCCCCTTACCAAATATACACATCTTAATTGACAACTGTGCCAAGCACGAGCTGCAGTCCTTTGTGGATTGTTTTGCGAGACCATCAGATCTAGATGGACAAGGAAGATGCTAAGAAAACGGCATTCATTACGCCATGAGGGGTGTATTGCTACAAAATTATGCCATTCGGCATGAAGAACGCAGAGCCATGACTACTATATTCCATGATATGATTCACAAGGAGATCGAGGTATATGTAGACGACGTCATCATCAAATCAAAGAAAGCTGCTGGTCACATGGAAGATTTGAGAAAGTTCTTCAACAGGTTAAGGAAATACAATCTGAAGCTTAACCCTGTGAAGTGTACATTCGGGGTTCCTGCTGGGAAGCTGCTAGGGTTCATTGTCAGTCGTCGAGGAATAGAGCTAGATCCATCAAAGGTCAAAGCCATCCAAGAATTTCCGCCACCAAAGAAAAAAATGATGTTATGAGCTTCCTAGGACGGCTCAATTATATCAGCCGGTTCATAGCCTAGTCTACCGTCATTTGTGAGCCAATCTTCAAAATGTTGAGAAAGGATGCTGCAACCAAATGGACTGAGGATTGTCAAAAGGCCTTCGACAGAATCAAGGAGTACCTCTCAACGCCGCCAGTCTTGGTACCCCCAGAGCCGGGTAAACCCCTATTACTCTACTTGGCTGTATTAGACAAAGCTTTCGGTTGCGTTCTCGGGCAACATGATAAAACAGGAAGGAAGGAGCAGGCAATTTACTATCTCAATAAGATGTTCACCCCATATGAGGCCCGGTATTCTCTATTAGAATGCACCTGTTGTGCTTGGACTTGGGTCACACAGAAGCTGAGGCATTATTTATGTGCCTACACAACGTACCTCATATCAAGGATGGATCCGCTCAAGTACATCTTTCAGAAAGCTATGCCCACTGGCAAGCTGGCTAAATGGAAGATTCTATTAAGTGAGTTCGACATCATTTACGTAACTAAGAAGGCAGTCAAGGGACAAGCATTAGCCGATCATCTTGTTGAGAATCCTGTGGACGGAGAATACGAACCTCTAAAAACGTATTTCCCTGATGAAGAGGTATCATTCATAGGAGAGGACATTGCAGAATCCTACGACGGTTGGGGGATGTTCTTTGATGGGGCAACAAACTTCAAAGGCGTGGTATTGGAGCAGTCTTAATTTCAGAAACCGGTTAGCACTACCCGGTATCCCCCAAACTCAGGTTCCCCTGTACCAACAACATGGATGAATATGAGGCTTGCATCCTTGGGCTCAACTTGGCCATCAACATGAATATTCAGGAATTATTAGTAATTGGCGATTCAGACTTATTGATACTCCAAGTCCAAGGAGAATGGGCGACCAAAAATTCCAAGATATTGCTATACCTACATCATGTACATGAATTGAGAAGGAGGTTCACAAAGATTGAATTTCGGCATGTTCCCAGAATCCAGAATGAGTTCGCCGACGCACTGGCCACCTTGTCATCCATGATCCAGCATCCAGATAAGAATTTCATTGATCCTATTCCGGTAGGGATTCACACTCAGCCGGCTTATTGTGCACACGTTGAAGAAGAAGCAGATGGAAAGCCTTGGTTTCATGACAGTAAGAAATACTTGGCAGAGGGAGAGTACCCAGAACTTGCAAGCGCCACTCAGAAGTGCACTCTTCGAAGGTTATCAAACAACTTCTTTCACAGCGGAGGAATCCTATATAGGAGGACTCCCGATCTGGGTTTGCTAATATGTGTCGAAGCAAAGGAAGCGACGAAGCTGTTGGAGGAAATACATGCTGGTACATGCGGTCCTCATATGAACGAGTTTGTTCTAGCAAAAACGATTCTTCGGGCTGGTTATTTCTGGATGACCATGGAAACAGACTGCATCCAGCATGTCCGCAAATGCCATCGGTGTCAAATACATGGGGATATGATAAAGGTACCTCTCAGCGAGCTTAATGCAACAAGCTCACCATGGCCGTTCGCTGCTTGGGGCATGAATGTTATTGGACCAATCGAGCCCGCTGCCTCCAATGGACACAAGTTCATTCTGGTTGCCATTGACTATTTCACCAAATGGGTCGAAGCAGCATCCTACAAAGCAGTTATTAAGAAAGTGGTAGTCAATTTTGTCCGCGACCGCGTTGTTTGTTGATTTGGAGTTCCAGAGTCAATCATCACCGATAATGGTTCCAATCTCAACAGTGATTTGATGAAAGTAATGTGTGAAACCTTCAAAATCAAGCACAAGAATTCTACAGCATACAGACCTCAAATGAACGGATCCGTTGAGGCTGCCAACAAGAACATCAAGAAGATATTAAGAAAGATGATAGAAATACACAAGCAATGGCATGAGAAGTTATCATTCGCTCTATTGGGGTATCGCACCACGGTTCGCACATTAACCGGAGCAACTCCTTACATGTTGGTATACAGCACAGAAGCCGTCATTCCTGCTAAATTTGAAATTCCATCCCTGAGAATTATACAAGAGGCTGAACTCAGCGACGCAGAATGGGTAGGAAGACGTTATGATCAGTTGACCTTCATAGACGGAAAGAGAATGAACGCGGTTTTTCATGGTCAGCTATATCAGAACAGAATGACCATAGCCTTCAACAAGAAAGTCAAACCAAGACGATTCACACCGGGGCAGCTGGTGTTAAAGAAAATCTTTCCTCATCAATACGAAGCAAAAGGAAAATTCTCTCCTAATTGGCAAGGCCCGTACATGGTCCACCGAGTTCTGACCGGAGGAGCACTCATACTCGCAGAAATGGATGGAGAAGTTTGGCCTAAACCAATCAATTCAGATGAAGTCAAGCGCTACTATGTGTAACCCTTTATGCTTTCTATCAATGCTGTAAAATGAACTACGCCTGACCTGATTCCTGTTTAAGAGGGGATACGTAGGCAGCCCTGTGGGTTCGGTCACATTCTAATAAAAATTTCATTTTCTCCACGAATGGAAACTGGGGCAGAATTTTGAGGAGGGACCTCAAAATTGCGAAGCAGGTTAAACCGAGCACCGCACTTGTAACAGCCAGAAGCCTTTACCCATCAAACTGGGGCAAGGGTTGAGAAGAAACCCTCAAATCTCCGCAGCAATAGAGGTTGCAATGTCTTGAACCGCGTCGCGGTCATCGGATCATCCAAAGAAAACTATGCTTTCTATATATCATATCATATTTTACAAAATCATGCATATTTTTTCCCCTCAAAAAGCAGTTTGTTTTAGCAACGCTACCCCCGCGATACAAGCAAAGTCATCATCATCGAGCAAGCAAGACGGATCAAGCCAGTAGGGGATACGAACTAACCTTCCCCTTCACAAAACTCACGATTTTTCTTTGAACGCAGGCATAAAGACAGCGAAAACCCAAATATCATTTTATCTTCGCAAGACATCTCAAGACATTCGCGAACCCGCCCCGCATTGCCAACATTTACTATCACCACAAGCAGCTCTGTATTCACAACAATCATATCGCCATAATTTATCAACAGCTAAGAACTCTTACTGTCATTTTATCTTCTCACACTCGCATCATTGCATAAGGCTACCTTTCTACCTTCCGAGACTAAGCTATGTCTCCATCTGCATGAGGTTAAGCTCTACCTCCATTTGCATAAGGCTACCATTCGCCTTCCAAGACTAAATGTTGTCTCCCTGCATTTTATTTCTTGCATTTGCATAAGGCTACCGTTCTGCCTTCCGAGACTAAGCTCTGTCTCCATCTGCATGAGGTTAAGCTCTACCTCCATTTGCATAAGGCTACCTTTCTGCCTTCCGAGACTAAGCACTGTTTCCCACTGCATTTTACTCCTTGCATAAGGCTATCATTCTGCCTTTCGAGGTTCTACTCTACCTCTATCCGCATTTTACCTCACTACGCACAACTCTTACCTATTTTTGCAGAACAATTACCTTTCGCAACGATATTTATCTACGCTTTCTTTCAGGCTAAGCTCTGCCCCGCTTTCCTTTTCGCAAATCGCAAGACTAAGCTCTGTCTTGTCAGCATCATGCTATTGCGTTCTTCATGGGCTTAAATATCGCCAGCTTGTCCAAAGACATCATCGTTCGGAGGCACCATCTTCATGGCCCGAGAACATCACTTCATAGCCTGCGGATCTCTTATATCAAACTTGCATATCATTATTCAAAGGCATCATGGTTCGAAGGCACCATCCTCATGGCCCGAGAACATCATTTCATAGCATGCGAATCCCGCACCAAGCGATTCATAGCCCAGGACATCATGGTCTAAGGACATCATCATAATTGTCTAAAGGCAGCATCCATAGTCCAACGGGAACTTGCATCATGTTTATATTATGCAATATACGTTTGTTCTTTATTTGCAGGTAACCCGGCCGGAAAAGCCAACCAGGCAGGAGCAGAACGCTCCAGTTCTTCGACACAACCCCGAAAGATCTTTGTATTCTTACCCTACCTCGCACCTTGCATCCGTCTTTGTGAAACATCATCGGTATATTTCGCTGATGACTCCGGAACTACATGCGGCCTGATTCTTGTAAAACCAGGGATATGTAGGCAGCTCAGAAACCAGGGTGCGGCCGAATTCTGTCCCGCAACTTCATCTCAGGTCAAAATTGGCTATCATATCTTTACCCGACAACTCTTTCATCTTTCCCGGGTAAAGAGGGGCAGCTGTTGATACCCAATTTTTTCTCAAATTATTTTAAACTTGCAGATAAGATTCAAAATTACTCTTTGTAATAATGAGTATTTTTCCTAATTTTTACACATTTTTATTTGAATTATTCCCTATTTATTTACTGTTTTCATATTTTTATAATTCATAAATTATGCTCTAAATAAATCTCAAAATATTTTTTTATTTAATATGTCATTTACAATCACTTTTTACTTATTAAATTTCAATTATTTCGTAAATTGACTAATCGAGTACTATTTAATTGCAATTACAATTAGTTTGCAATTATAGCCTAATTAGTCATTTTATACCTTTAAAATTCGAAATTCATGTTTCTTACATTTTTTTATATTGTTTAATTATTGTAATTTTACCTATTTTAACTTAATTTCATCTTTTTAGTTTATTAGGTATTTTAATTAATTAATTACCTATTTCTATTGGGTATTTAACATCTAGCCTACTCTATTTAAAATCTAGCCACAATTAAACCCAAATCCCAACCCAGGCCCCAATTACCCAACCCAAGCTCCAATTAAACACCCGACCCAAAACCCTTACCTTCCCGACC
The DNA here is from genome assembly GCA_005239495.1 of Nicotiana undulata. Taxonomy (NCBI): domain Eukaryota; kingdom Viridiplantae; phylum Streptophyta; class Magnoliopsida; order Solanales; family Solanaceae; genus Nicotiana; species Nicotiana undulata. Next base: position 22,862 of record ML276100.1, read on the forward strand.
CAACTCAATAGCCAATCCTGGCCGTTGATCATCTTTGATCGATGGTCCAGGATTCACCTACCATAAATATCTCTCACCTATTCCCCTCCCCGTCTCTCATTCAATCGATACCACTCTCTCTCTCTTCTCGTCTCTTTTTCTCCCTCATCTCTCTAGAACCTTCTAGTTCTTCGTCCTCTCCGATGGCCTCCAGCCTTCATCTCCGGCCACTTCTAGTCTCACCTCCTTCGACCACCGGTCACCACATGGCCACATCTCTCCGGCTACTTCATCTTTGCGACCACTATTGTCTTTCACCTTGCTAGACGTCCCTCGAGAGCTCCTGCCTGGGTATTTCTGGCCTTCTCTGGTGAGGTTCGATGCAATGGCGCCATAGCCACCACCATCTCTAAGTTCTACAACAGGTTTTTTGATTTTCGCAGGATTCTTCTGAAAACCCTAATTTTTGCTTAAATACTTCTCAAATGTCGTGTTTTCTTGACAAGTCCTACCTATTTCTTTATGTTCTACTTTATTGTTAACTGGACCTTTAAGGTTCAACAATTTTTAGCATTTTTACTTCCCTTTTCAAAATTAGGGTTCCTCAGAATCTTTTAAGCTTGTTTAAAGCTAAGTTTCCTTTGTGTATTGAGTCGATTCTTTGCATATTGCGACTGATTCTATGGCTTTTATTACCTTTATATCATTTATGTTGAAAATCCTAAATCTCTATATGTGGTTCTGTATGTTAGCATGACTATTCGTCCCTCTTTGCCTGAGTCTCTATAATTATATTTGCTTTGAATGTGTTCTACTAAGTCTCTTAGCCTAATTTATGCCTATGTTCGTCTGGTTTGTTTAGACTTGTATCTTTCCACTAGTATCTGCTTGACTTGCATGTTTACTAGGTCTGAGCATCCTTGTCTATTTATGTGCTAATGTATAGGATCATGACACTCTCTTGGCTGATTTTGACTTCCATATTCGATGGTCTGATTGAAAGACTTCTGTTAAAACCCTAGAACTCTATTTGTCTGTCTAAGTTAATGGATTCTTTTACCTTATATGTTGAGGTACTCTGTTTACTGAATCATTCTCTTTGATTGAAGTCTTTTGAATATAGTCCTAATTGACTACCATATACTTACTAAGCTTGATTCTTTCCTTAATAGTCTTGTAGTGACTTCTATTTGCCTTATGTGACACTGGTTCTTACCATTTGAATTTGAATCCCTTGACTTGAGGGAATACCTGTCTTCATGGCCGACTGATTGATTAATTACCATGCTACTTTGATCCTTTCCTTATTTAGTTCTGTACTATCTTCTATTTGCCTTATATGCCATGTGTTCTTTACCATTTTAGAGTTTTGAATCCCATAATTCAAGGCAGCCAAGTACTTTCTCATGATGATTGGATTCTGTCTACTATTATGACCATATCTTGTGACTCTTACCTTATGTGATCACCTACTTTTCAACTATAAATGACTCTTGCTCTTTCACTAAGAGAGGTAGTCGAGCATCAATCAAAAACTCTCTATATACTACTCTATCTTGTGTTCTTTCTCTAGGTCTCTTGTATCTATTTTCTCTTTGCCTCTATTACTGACTACTCAGCCAGCTTAAAGCTAAGGCTGAGTAGTCCCTATTGTTCTTGTGCCTCTACACACTACTGCCCTGTTGTTGCTCTCTCATTCTGCACACTACTGTCCTCTGCTGCTCTCTTGTTCTGCATACTGCTGTTTGCTACACCATCTCTTGCACTTTGCTATTCTTTACTACTCAACTGGTATGTTTCTAAGTTAGTATTACAGTACTATACACAATATGCTCCAGTTCTTGTTTATCTACTTATTGTTCCTTATGTGTTTTATCTTATGGTTCTACTACCTACCATGTAATTAACATGACTCTATAATGTCCTTTCCCTTTTGCTACCCTGCTTTTCCCATGTGATTCTCTATAACTATTGGAGTCTTGTGTAATTAATATGTACCTGCTCTTCCTCTTAGCCTAATATGTCTCCTATTTTGTGACTCTATGAGAGACCTATGCAATAAGTATACTCACTCGTTTATAGTTTGATGTTTCTCTTCTCAACATGACTATTATTACATACTTAGCTTACTATGTTATAAACTTGCCCCCTCCACATGATGTCTAAATGCTGTATGACTCTGACTCTATATGTGACTCTGTGTGATATGTGATGCTTTGTGACCTGTAACTCTATTCTTCTGCTACCTTGTGAGATCACCTGTCCCCAACTCCCTATCCTTGTTTGTGTTTGTTTGCTTGAACTTTGCATATCTGGTGAGTTATGGTTGGTCTGCTTCTTTTCTTTTGCAAACTGGTTTTCATACAACTTATACATTGTCCTCTGAAGTTATATTTCAAAACTGTTACTTAAAACTGCTTTCAAACTCAACTCTTTTTAAAATACAAAGCACTTTCACAATTCCTAGACCCTTAGGTTCTACCCTTCTCAGTGTGAGCATCGCTTAGTGAACCATGAGTTCCCTCTGAACCTTGAGACACTGAGGTAGGGCACTCTACACTGCACTTGTGTAACTGTCCACGTTCCTAGGTGCTGGTATTGGCCAGGGCTCCCATTTAGGCCCTTTGGGAGCTTTGCCGTACCCAGGCTGGATAAAAATGTGAAGTGAGAGGGGTGAGCCTGGGAGATAAGGCCTGATTGAAGGCTTCCTATAGAATAACTTCTTGCTTTTTTTTTCATTATTATAATTCATTTATTATGGCCTGTAATAATTTGTAAACAAACTATTGGGGTTGGATAATGAATGTGGGAGGGGACTATGCATGTTTATTATAGTATGGGTAGAAAACATGACTATAGGATTTTACTTACATATGTGTGTAATAGTATCATGCTTAGGACATACATACCATGCATTGGAAACCATGTTTAGGTTGTCTACATCAGCATCTCTACTACACTTATGTCTATCTTTCCTCTTGTTCACAGCTAATAACTATAATAAAGTAATAAAACTACCATATGTTAGTGCTACTGCATCTCCACAAGCATTGCATGTAGAACACATGCCTATAGGACTTTACTTATTCATGTGCGCACTAGATATCCTGCTCTTTAGGATTTTACTTTCAAAATGCCTGTTTTCCATTGCACCCTGTTAAATGCCTAGTTAATCTGGTAATCTCACTAAATTGTGTTAAATGGTTTAAAACATTTTCTGCAAATGTGCTATCTTTTATGTCGCTTAAAATCAGAGATAAGGACTTGCACTTCACCTATTCTTCACCCCTTTAAAACAAATAATCAGTATATACACACGCCTAGGAAACCTTAGGCCTAATATTCACTAAAACCAAAAATCAATCGTTTTACGCATTTCTTGTATTAGAACTAATCCGTCCCTCCTAAAATCCTTAAACTTTGCTGTATGCCACTTCTTTCACTCCTGCTTGGCCTGGCAACTGATGGATTTTCAAAATAATTATCCTTTTCTACAAATCACTCAGTTTGGTTGAAGCCTTGCTCTATTTTTCAAGTTACTAGTTCTTGAAATTGTGCACTCACTCTCCTTTTACTAAAACTCCTTTCGACTACTAATCTTGTTTATTTTGAACTACTGGATTTCAAAGTTAGCCACTCCTTTTCGAAATCACTATGTTTTATTTAAGAGCCCTGCCTCACTTCCAATTACTGGTTTTTCTGAAATTATTTATTTGTTTTAGTGAGAAAAGTATCTAAGCTATTGTACATTTTAAATTCCTGCTCCTGTCTTTAATATACTGGATCCCCGGAATCCATCACTCTTTCCTGAAAACTACTCTGTTTTAAGTGAATTTCCTGCTTTATTACTGAGTTTTCAAAAAGCATTCCTTTTTACCAAAACTGCTAAAACCTTACTATTTTCCAACTCAAAAAGTCCAATTTTTTAAGTCCTAGCTTTGAGATTGTTATTGAGTCTGAGACGTGCTATTTTACGTGTCTTATTTGTGGAGGGATATATGAGCCCTCCTAACTGTTTATGTGAACCCTTTATGTGTAAGTCCTAACTGTTTTCTACTTGTCGCTTAGAGTTTATCCTTTAAACCTAGGGGTTCAACCTAGTACTCGCCTTGTAGGAATAGTAGTCCTAATCACCCTCCAGGACTTATAGGATGGGACAGGTAATAGCACGCAATAAGCATTCGAGACCAACACACGCATTTATAAATAACCTTTACGGGGTGGGAAGGGTAGAATACGGATATGATGACCGGTGCGCTAATACCACGTGTAGCCGCTTCCCCTAGGTGTGACATACCGGGTATTGCATTGAAGTGATCCGTATTACTTTAAACCTAGGACATTTCTTTCAAATGTTTATGCTATCCAAACACCTTTAAAGACTTTCATACTTATTTTAAATCCCCTCATATGTGAACCTTATTTGTTACTTGCTCGCCGTCCAAATTCACAAAACTTATTGGTTGAGACCCACAGTTGTGGATCCTGAGGGGTGCCTAACACCTTCCCCTTGGGATAATATCAAGCCCTTACCCGTTCTCTGGTAATGCAAACTAGTCTACGAGTTATCAACTCCAGGTGCCCTAACGCACCGCTAAATCGTTAGGTGGCGACTATTCCTTTTCTTTTAAAGGAGTTGTCCATAATGTCTTAACCCGATCTCTCCGTACCTAACCCGTGCGATAGAAAAAGGAGGATGCGACAGGGCCCACGTCTTGGAACTCGACAAACTTTACACCAAAACGATCCTCATTTTCTCACGAGTCTATACATATAAAGAACGCTGAAATCGGAGTCCAAATGACCCCTCAAATCGCCCCTAGAAGGTCTCTTAAACTCAAGCCCTAGCTTCCCATTTTTCCACTGATGTTTCCCCCAATTTCACCATTAATCAGACCTTTAATCACATATAAATGAGTTTAGAGTCCAAAAACCTTACCTCAATGAAGAACTATCGAATTCCCTCTTCAGAAACCCTTCAAAAGCTTCAAACCCGGATGAAATATTGAGAAAGATGGCTCAAATTCGCGAAGGCATGCTTTTATACTCTCTGAACAGTGGTTCCGCACCTGCGACCACTTACGCGCACCTGTGGAACCGCACATGCAGTCCTAGGTGCGCACCTGCAGAAAACTCCAAAGTCCTCAGCCTCCGCACCTGCGCTCGCCCTCCCGCACCTGCGGCTTCGCAGGTGCGGAAATTACCTCGCACCTGCGGAAATTCCTCAACCAGCCAAACTTCTGCATATGCGGAGCTTCGTCCGCTCCTGCGGGCCCACACCTGCAGCTCCTCTTCCACAGGTGCGAAAACACCAGCACCAGCAACTTCAACAACATCAATTATGTTCCAACTCCCCGTTAACCATCTAGAACCATCCCAAGCCCCTCGGGACCCCAACCAAACATACAACCACATCACGTATGGTCATTCAAACTTAGTCGAGCCTTCGAAACACCAAAAACAACATTAAAACACCAAAAACCCATCGAATTCAAGCCTATGAACTTTGAAACTTCTAAATTTCACCAAAGATGTCGAAATCATCCAAAACACTTCTGATTGACCTGAAAATTTGCAAACATATCCAAAATGACATTACGAACCTGCTCCAACTTCCGGAATTCCAATCCGACCCTGATAGCCTATTTTCTACTGCCGACCGAAAATCACCAAAAACTAACTTTCGCCAATTCAAGCCTAATTCTACACCGGACATCAAAATTATATTCCGAACACACTCCTAAGTCCCAAATCACCTAACAAAGCTATTCGATCCATAAAATCCACATTCCGAGATTGTTTACCAATAAGTCAACTCTCAGTTGACTTTTTCAACTACAAAGCTATTTTTAGAGACTAAATGTCTCAATTCTCACTACAGTCATTCTGAACCTGAGACAACCGACTCTAACACATCATAAATAGCAATAATAATGCAATTTCTACGGAATGACCGACCGGGTCGTTACAGATTTGGTCAAGCATCCCGAGCTGTTCTATGACCCTCGACTTGATTATGTTCGTCGAGCTACCTGGATCCACAAGAACACGTTTAACTTGAACTTTATTTAAAAGGATAGAAATTACAAGTGCATCATTGTGCGGATCAGAGAGGCCCTTGTTGTCTTCTTCATTGAATGTAAGGGTGCCTTCGGGCACGTAGTCTCGAGTCCGCTTCTCCCTTGTAATTGACACTTTCGTGCGTTTGAACACGGGTCCCTACTGGATGTCGACTCCACCGATGATCATATGAATAACATGTTGAGGCTCCTCTGTTTCATTCTTCCTATTGACGTTTCTTTCCCTGAAATGGTTCCCGGCTCTGTCGATGAGGAATTCTCGAAGATGCCCCTCATTGAATAATCGGGCTACCTCCTCTCTTAATTGTCTGAAATCCTCGGTCATGTTCCCATGCGTACCGTGATACTTACACATCAATTTGTTTTGATGTTGTTTTCTTATAAGGATAAAGACACTAGGTTCGCGACTTGCACCTAGGCGAATACTTAATGGATTTCAATGTTCTAAGGTAAGGATGTTGATTAGGATACAGCTATAACCAATGCACAGATGTGCCCACTCTATACCTCTCGGTAGTTTGGGTGGCTTTGCCCTAATTGCCTCTCCCGAGGCAAATTGGGTGTCAATTAATCAAGCAATTGAGGTGCAAGTAGGGTATTACTCTCTCGAGGTTTAACCCGTTAATTAAGGGCTCAAGTAGGGTTTTACCATTTCTGGGTTCAACCCAATTGATTGGGACTACCAATCTCTTGATAATGCCCTAATTCCTTGTTAGGTTAATTTTCTAGACTAAAATCCTCTTTCTCAAGAAAGACCCAAGTCATGAAAAGGTTAATTAGTGTTTGCAACCACTAATTATAGCAATAAGAACCCTAAATTAGTCCAAATAGCAAACACCCATAAACATCCAAACCCTAATTTTAGAAACCCATCAAATACCCACACTAGGGTTGAGCCACAACCCTAGCTAATGGGTCTAGCTACTCATAATCAAAGATAAATTCAATGAAAGAGATGAAATAGAACCCATATTAATGATTCTCAACAACAAACTCAAGGGTTCAATGTTAAAAATGCAAGATATAAGCTAAAAAGATGAAAAACTAGCTATTCACGTGCTCTTCCGTTCAGGAAATTCAAAGATTACCAAAGATCCCATAAAAATTTACAAAATAAGCTATTTATACTCAGCCAAAAATCTGGACAAAAATGCCCCTGTGGGGCTACCGCGGACCACACAAAATCGATCGCGGTCCGCGATGGATAACTGAAGCTATGACCTCTGAATCTCTCAAGGTGCTCTACCGCAGACCGCGGTAAATGGACCGCGGCCGCGGTGAGTATGGGTCTTGAATCGCACTTCTATGAACCTCTGGACCGGGACCGCAGTAATCAGACCGCGGCCGCGGTGGACTGTGGCTTTGAATGAGGGTCTCTGAATCTTGCCACCGCAATCCGCGAAGATTGGACCCCGGCCGCGGTGGCTTTTTGCTTGGAATGCCTATCTCTGAATCTCACCACCACGGTCCGCGAAGAATGGACCGCGACCGCAGTGGGATATGATGCCTTGATTGATTCTCTAAAGTTTACCACCGCAGTCCGCGGAGAATGGACCTCGACCGCGGTGGGCATTTGCCTTGGTCACTTTTGTTGTTCTTGGTACTTGTGCCAGATTCACTCCCGTTTTGAGCATATTCTTGATTGAATATCATCATTTATGGTTCAATCCTGCAACAAGAACAACATATAAGCTTTCGGGGCTACTTTGTGTATAAATATAACCACAACCTAAGCATAGAAGGGCGGAAAATAAGGTAAAAATCCTAGTTATCATCTACGTCTCTTGAATCTTTTGTTGCCAACCTGTTTGGATAAACCGAATCCGAGGGGGCTCCCAACTGTTCATCCCCGACCCTAATCTTCGACTGATATTGGTTATCCACATCCGCCCCAGTCACGGCGGGATACTCAATAAAGTTTTGCTTTAATTGTCTTGATGCTATCGAGCTCCGCTCATTTAGCCCCTAAGTGAAAGCTTGAACAACCCAGTCATCAGAGACTGGTGGTAACTCCATTCGTTCCATTTGAAACCGGGATACGAATGCCCTTAACATCTCATTGCCCCTTTGTTTAATTTTGAAGACGTCAGATTTCCTAGTTGCGACTTTTATAGCTCCAGCATGTGCTTTCACAATTGAATCCGCCAACATGGTGAATGAATCGATAGAGTTCAGGGTAGGTTGTGGCACCAAATCATCGCCCCTTTGGACAAAGTTCCCCAAATTTTTTTCAGTAGAACGGACTCGATCTCGTTGTCCTCTAAATCGTTTCCCTTTATACCACAGGTATATATAGTGATCTATTCATTGGGATAGGTGTTCCTATTGTATTTGGGTATGTCCGGCATGCGAAACGTCTTTGGAATAGGCTTCGGGGACGCACTAGGGGGAAAGGGTTTTTGTACAAACTTTTTGGAATCCAACCGTTTCAAAATCGAAGGCGCTCATCGTATTTGGTCGACCCTCGAATTATATGTCTCCACCTTTTTATCATTATCCTCGATCCTTTTCTCTCCTGAATCGATCCTCTTTGTGAGTTCTTCGAGCATTCTCATGATTGTGGGGTCAGCCCCAGATCCGTTATTACTCGACCTCTCCGGTATTGGTTTGGCACGCTGAGCAGTTCCTGGTCCTACCATGGTTGGAGTCTTTTGTTGACTTTGCAGTTGAGCGATAGCAATCTGTTACGCTTGTAACATTTCGAAGATTACTTGCAGGCTGACTTCCCCATCTCCTCCACCCTGTGTTCTGTGGCAACCAGGTTGGACCTCTCCGCGTACGCTTCCTTCCATGTCAGTGCCTAAATCGACGTTTAGAGCAATGTGTGAACCAACATCGGCTGGGTCAGGAACTGGCACTACCCCATGGTTAAGCGGTGGTACACCGGCCTATGAAGCTGCTGCACTATCATTTTCCCCATAGAATCCGAGACCATCATTACCATGTACTGGTGTGTTTGCTGAGTTTGACATGTTTTAGCCTGAAAACAAAGAATCTTTGACAAGAACAAGTGTGAAAAATAACGAGTGTTATCAAAAACCAGTACTGAAATAATCATTATTATCTTTAGCCCACGGTGGCCGCCAAACTGTTTACCTTGGAAATACGAGTAACAATTAAATTTTATTTGTGATTTTATAGATACGTGATGTAGTTCAATACCAATTAATAAAAAAATAAGTATAAGGTAATAATGAAAAGAATAAATGAACCAAACCAGCGTTGCTTAAGCAGTATCGACCTCGAGCTTAGTGACCTCGAGGTGAATCAAGAACAGTAAACAAGAAGAATAATAAAGTTTAAAGGACAGTTCTGATGAACAATGTGCGAAAAGTAGAGAGTATATACTTTGCCAATGATTAGATGATCCTTACAAATGATTGGGGTCCCCTTTATGTAGGATGGAAACATTAAATAAGGTACATTTCTATTTACAGTAATGAATATTATTGGGACAGCTGTATAACCACCTATTACGGATTTGTACTAACTCGTACAAATCTATTCTAGAATTTACGCCATGATCTTGGGGACGTGGCGAGAATCTTGTCCGTCTGTAAAAAACTTATAACGGTACTATTTTGGCATCAATCGTACTTGGCTCTGATGTTCCTCGAGCGCTTAGGCCTTTGAGTCTCTTATTCTGCCTTCGAGCCCGAGCTCGATCTTTATTGAACTTCAGCCCTCGATGCGACCTCTCGAGCCTACACATTTGGGGGCATATGATTTTGACTTGTATACATATATAAAATAAATCTAATATTTGATGAACTGGGAAAAAATAAATAGCCTCCTGTAATTGCTAAAACTACATTAATAGTATAATATCTGTATATTATGTCTACAATTTTATTCATAATTTAAGTTATGTCTAAATTCATACTTTCTTAAACGTTATTAGATTAAATTAACATGTCACGGCCGATAATTGATTGTAGCAATCTCGATTTGGTGATGAAAAATAAACTAAAATAACATATGAAAACAAGTTAAATTATTGCAAAACTAGTATATGTAACTTGACCTTTTTTTAAAAGGATGTTAACCGAATTGTTTTGTTACTGTTATAAAATAACGACGGTAAAGTAAATAAACTAAAGATAAGTATAGAAGAGAGATTGATATATTATTCAACTTTCAAATTGATGTACATAATAAACTGAAATCTCCTCCATTTATAAAAGAAAGGAAGCAATGTGTAAGCTGCTACTGCGAGCTGCTTGTAAGCTGCTACTGCAAGCTGCTGTTTAAGCTGCTACTGCAAGCTGCTTGTAAGTTGCTTGTAAGCTGCTACTGCAAGCTACTGTGTAAGCTGCTTGTAAGTTGCTTGTAAGTTGTTACTGTACCAGATATAGATAATCTTCTACCGGGGATAATATTTATCCATAACGGAGTACCAAAATGAGAAGCTTCTTCGGGAGGCTTATTTCCGATAGAGTACCAAATAGATAAGCATATTTACGGTGAAGTTCCATATGAATAAGCTTCTTCAGGAAGCTTATTTATAATGGATTACTAAATAAACATCCATAATATAATATATATTTATAACACTCCCCCTTGGATGTTCATTAAAAGATAATGTGCCTCATTAAAACCTTACTAGGAAAAATCTGTGGGAAAACATCCTAGTGAAGAAAAACGAGTACACATATTTAGTAATATGCATTGTTAGGTTCCTCATTAAAAACCTTATAAGGAAAACTCTGTGGGAAAAAACCTTAGTAAGGAAAAAAGAATGCATCTCGTATTTTACTACCCCTGATGAAAACCTTATTTCAAATATTTGAGTCTCCGCATTCCAATCTTGTATACCATCTTCTCAAAAATAGAATTTGTAGAGAATATTATCCATCAGTATTTCTATCGATTTAAATTAATCTCATCAAACCAAGAAGCTGTTGCAAGTCATTTTATTGAGTTGCTTGCAACCTGCCTGCATCGGCTGCTTGTAGATAAACTTCAATGGAGTAATAAATGATAATCTTCTTCAGGAATATTACCTACAATAGAGTAATAAATGGGCATCCACAATAATATTTTCATAACATTCCCCCTTGGATGTCTATTATTATGTGCGTCGTTAAAACCTTACTAAGAAAAAATCTAATGGAAAAACATACTAGTCAAGGAAAAGGAGTACACTAATAATATACATTGCAATCTTCCTCATTAAAAACCTTACAAGAAAAAATCCCTGAGGAAAAAACACTGAGCAAGGGAAAAAGAGTACAGTGCATACTTTACTCCCACTAATAAAGACGTTGTTTCAAATACCCAAGTCTCTATGTAGGAGAAGAGGTATATCTTGCTAGTAAAATAACAAAAAATATTATATCAAGCCTTGTAGCATTAGCAAGATACATAAGTGTACCAATTGCACTGAAATAGGGTATTTCACAACTAGGGAGTTCATCATCCTCTTCTGGAGGTAATAATGGATCATTATTCACTTTAAGTTATCATTAAAAATTATTGGTGTACTCAATTGGTGTGCTTTGTCCATTTAAAAGTATTTTAAGACCCTTTTTGTATAGGCAAATTGATGGATAAAGATTCCGTCTGTTAAATATTCAATTTGCAGACCAAGGCAAAGTTTTGTCTTTCCAAGATCTTTCATCACAAATTCTTTCTTAAGATATTCAATTGCCTTTAGGAGCTCTTCTGGAGTTCCAACAAGATTTATGTCATCAACATAAACAGCAAGTATAATAAATTCTGATGATATTTTTATTATATAAAAAAATACATGGGCAAAAAACATCACTTACGTAACCTTCTTCCAGGAAATATTTTCTGAGGTGATTATACCACATGCACCCAGATTCCTTTAAACTATTCAAAGACCTTTGTAATCTGATCGAGTGCATTTTTCGAGACTTTGAACTATATGCTTCAGGCATTTTAAATCCTTCAGGGATCTTCATATAGATTTAATCAAATGAGTCATATATGTTATGACTTGCATTTAAATGATATGACATCATCAAGTGTCTAGACTACAGGTTCGATCCTCACAATCTTTTACAATATTGTGCACTATATTGTATCAAATATATCGTCGACGATCATTTTGTATCGGTTCCTAAGCGACATAACTTGTTGCGATCTCATCACTTTCTTTATTTCCAGGTATTCTTCTGAAGTTTCATTAAATGTTATGTCATGGGCTCTTCTAAAGCTTATTTACTCCTTATTATGATCATTTGCTCCTATCATTTTCAAGGATTGCTAACTTTGGAACCAATTGGTCTGCCACGCTTCATGCGTACAGTAAACACCATCCCTCAGGGACTTTAATTTTAATAGGAGCATTTGCAGCTAAAATATGATATTTAATTTTGAATCAGCAAATCCTTCTAGAATTTGACTTGAATTATCTTCTGAGTGAGGATCATACTAATGATAATTCGATTCATATAGCATATTTTTCAGCTATTTATTTCATCCCTCAAATGTTAGAAAAACTAACATATATCCCCAATATTCTTTTTGAAACATATCTTTGTGCATTGTGGTAGAGAAATTAATCATATACCACATATCAAAAGATAGTAAAATTATTTGGTTTCTTATCCTAAACCAATTATGAGGGGGTGACTTGTCATATATTGTTGGTCTGATGCATAACAAGTGTTGTTGTATGCAATTTAGAAACTCTTAGACCAACACATGGAGCGTTATTCTCATAAGAAATAGTTTAGCGATTAATAAGAGGTATTCAATGCTAAACCAGCTTAGATATAAACCAGCATTATAAAGATGAACTATCTTGATTTCATAATCTGAAAATTATGCTCTTAATTGAGTAAATCAATTTCAAATGTCAAACTGCAGGTTGACAATAATCGCACATGTAACAATCTCATATATGCATCTATAAGTGGTTCACATGATAGGTGAATGGACCCATATTCACCTTTTATATATTTCAAATTAGGGTCTTAGTCCCAACTTTAGCTGGTATAATCAATTTATTATGAGAACAAAACAACATAAGAGAATTCTTGAAGAATCTTCTAGTCCTTCAATATATGCTTATTTGAATTCTCAAATATCTCTTTTAAAAATGGCAAATGAAAACTTCAAGTTTATCATTTCATGTGCTATCTCATAGTAAACTTCTGGTTTACTAAGGAATAAACTTTTGCTTAGTAAACTTTTGATTTTCTTTGGCTACTTTTGTATCAGCAAATTTCTTATTTACTGTAGCTACTTTTGTCTCAGTAAAACTTCTGATTTACTGTGACTTTTTTTGCATTAGTAAACTTCTGATTTACTGTGATACATGATATAATACAAATTGAAAAATAAGGCGGGTAACTTCTCATATACATATTATTACCCTCTATGATTGTGGAAACATGAAGATTTTCAATCTTCTTGTCATTTGTAGTCTTAATAGATAGCCATGTGTATCAGTAAACTTCAAGTTTACTACAACATATGTTCATATAATATGAATGAAATATTTGTATATATCGTTTATTATCCACAATCCAATATTTATCAGACACTACTGGTGTCATGTGTCTTCTAGACAAATAGTTAGCTCTTTCGGAGTTATTGATACATTTTGAACTATCAAATATTACTCAGACACTTCTGGTATCATGAGAGAAAATCATAATCAAATAAAAATATAAATGTTTAAGCACAAGAAAACACCTCCTCGTAATATTTTCCTACTTCAGGAGGAAATTTCAATTGTGTTACTTCTTCAGGAGCAAATTTAGTACGAAATATTGAGTATATATTCTCTCAATCATATTACCTCTTCTGGAGGTGAATTGTAATATATTCACATCAGTGCGCTCATATTTACGACTTAATTAATATTGTCACATTTACTTCAGTGAGTGGATTAATATTTATCAAAAGTTCTCATCCTTCAGGGAGTGAAACATAATTATCTGAACGTGCATTAACCACATTATATTGTGATGCTTCGAACTTCTTTTAAGATATTTGCTACTTCAAGAGAAAATCGAGCCATGTATGTAATATGGAGAATTTTCTCTAAATTATCTTCAATTGTAACCATAACAAGCCTAAATTACCACTTCTAGTGGTCATGATAGGTATATACCACTTCTGGTGTTTAACAAATTTAGTTACAATGAGATATACAAAGTATTGTCACTTCTGATTGTCGTACTCTGTTAGAGTTCAAGTGAACCACAAATTAAGTCATAACAAGACTTATGAAATATTCCATTGCCGTTAACTATATATTTTTTGAAAACTTCCATACTTAGCCATCAATAGAGATGAAACTAATAAATTATGGTCCCTTCTCCTAATATTTTTCTTCAGGAATAAATTTATGGCATGAACTACTAAGTGAATCGATTATGCTCCTTAGGATCAATGAACAAAAATTATATTGTTAGTAGCAAAAAATAATAATGTCTAATATGAAAGAAGTACTAACCTTTTGAGTAGAACTCTTAATTATGGTGATTGGATCTGATTTGTATCCATAGACTTTTGCTAACTCAACTCAACAAATAGTTAGTGTTAAACTATATATGAAAGTGCAAAAATTAATGTCACAAGTCCTTTGCTACAAACCTACTTCAAGATAGCAAAGCAGCAAGGGAAAATAATTTGTCGTTCATAAAGACAAAGTGATATAGTAAAACCTTTAAGCCAAACATGCAATCATTTTCATGCTTACTTTGCTAATATAGAAATAAAATACTGACACCAAAGAAATATCAATCATTCAACCCACTATAAAAAAGGGTAGAAATCCATAAATACAACAGTTTGATCTTACTTACAGTGGGAACTGATACCTTTGGACGAGGATAACAATAGTAATACGTCTTTCAAAATATGTGCTCAAGACAAAGTGTCGTGCTGATAACGTGTTATAAAATAAGCGAATGTAAAGTAAATAAACTAAAGACAAGTATAGAGGAGAGATTGATATATTATTCAACTTTCAAACTGCTGTACATAATGAACTGAAATCTCATCTATTTATAGAAGAAAGGAAGCTGCTGTGTAAGCTACTGCAAGCTGCTTGTAAGCTGCTACTGCAAGCTTCTTGTAAGCTGCTACTGCAAGCTACTGTGTAAGCTGCTACTGTACCAGATATTGATAATATTATACCGACGGTAATATTTATCCATAACGGAGTACCGAAATGATAAGCTTCTTCGGAAGGCTTGTTTCCGATAGAGTACCAAATATATAAGCATATTTACGGTGAAATCCCATATGAATAAGCTTCTTCAAGAAGCTTATTTACAATGGATTACTAAATAATCATCCATAATATAATATAATATATATATATATATATATATATATATATATATATATATTTATAACAGTTACTTGATTTTCATCTTATTGATCAAAATTCAATTTTCGCCTCGTTATTTTCTTATGCCATTATATTCCCAACCCTACCTTCTACGTGTAATAAGTTAGTGTTTGGCCATATATTCTCAAATTTGTTGGCTTGAAGATGGAAATATGTTTGAACACGTGTTTTCTAAACATATTTCTCAAATTTATTTTAAAAAAATATGTGTATTATGAGGAATTTGGCCCAAAACCAGCTGATTTTGAGATTTGAAATTTTGTTAAAATATAAGTAAAATTTGTGGTCAAACATATGTGCCAAATAAAATCCAAATTTATTTGAATAAAATCTATGACTAAACGGGTTAAATTTAAAACAAACACTTTGGTGATTTTTCAAAAAAGGAGATGATCGAGAACGTGAGGGCCTTTTTTTTCGTTATGATTGTTTTTGAAAATTTCTCCGGAGCCTTGTTTATGAGATGGGACCTACTTTTGTCCCACGTGTGAAGCAACCAGATCTGGACAACTCCTCTGGACGCTGATGTGCGGGACCCAGTTTCAAGATGGGTCCCGCAGTTTTCTGTTTCATGTGTTTTGGTACGTTCTCCCTTAACTGTTGGTTGTCTTGGTACGGATAACCTTTGCATCTTTGCATGACAACAAAAGATTACGTGCTCTCATGCTCAACCTTTATTTGGTGCGGACTTGCAAATATATAATATCTTTTTGCTATAAATGTACAAGGATAAGCCAAAAAAAACAAAACACCAAATAGACCTGTTCACATGCATTAATTTCTCTTACTTTTATCTTTGTCGAGATAAAGTTAGCTAACATATGAAGGTGCGCGTTCCCATAGTTCAGATTGAATTATAAAAATTTTAGTTTGAATATTTGATTTTCAAATTAAATAAATAACAATCTAAATTGAATTCAGAAAAGCTAATTGGATCTAACTTTTAAATTCTATTTTGGATTAATCAATTGGATATTTATTTTCGATTTTGAACTTATAAGTTTAGATATTTTTAAAAAAATAAATAAATCTCTAAATAAAGTATTCATCTTAAGTTACCTAAAAAGTTCCTCATTCTCACTTTTTTATCCAAATAAAATATTTAAGTAATATAATCACTATCAAGAAAAATACAACAAAGAGATTAATAAGGCCGATAAGAAATAGCAATAATAAAATTATGTCCAAATAGTAAGTATTAATTATGACAATAACTTAGTAATTAGTTTATAAGATAATATCTAATGGATAAGGTATTTGACTTATTGCTATTGGCATATAGATAATGGACAAAATATAAAGTATAATTTTTTGGATTTTTAGATATCCAAAAATCTAAAGTACCAAATCCAATATCCAATCCGAAATTCAATCCGTAATCCAAAAATCCATACCAAAAATTCAGAAAATTCAGATTTTAGTTTGAATTTCGGGTTTGCTCACCCCTAGCAATGTACAAAAATCTTATTTTAGCTTTTTGACATATAATCAAACCGAGCAAATCTCATTTAAGCCCTTAATCTTTTGAATTTTAAAAATATATCCTATTCACCTTTTGAATAGGACGATGACGAGCCTGATCTTAATCAACAGCCAAAAATGAACTAAATGATTCTATAAGTTTGATTTATGGCAAATTTTTCCTTTTCATACAACAACAACAAGTTAAGTGGAATTTTACAAGTGAGGTATGGGAGGGTGATGCGTATGCAAATCTTACCCCTACCTATGAAGGTAGAAATGTTGTTTCTGAAAGACCCTTGGCTCAAGAACGTAAAAAAGAAGTAATAGAGAGACAATAACAACAACAATGTAATAAGACAGTGAAAGCAAATATTACAACGAATAATGGCAGAGATCCAGGGTTATGAAACTACAAGAATAATGCTAATCCTAGTGCTAATATTGACATACCATATAAAATCAAGGGACGAGGAATAGGAAAGTACCCGACTAGTACTACTACTAGTACTACTACTACTACTACTACTACTACTACTACTACTACTACTACTCGTAAGACAAGGCGGAACTCTCGATTGTCTATCAACCCACCACCATAATTTTCGACCTCCATACTTTTTTTATCGAGGGTCATGTCCTCGGTAAGATAGAGCAGAGCCATGTCCTGCCTAATCACCTCACCCCTGGTCTTCGTAGGCCTCCCTTTACCCCTCCCCCCCCCCCTCTGACTCTCCACAGACAACCTCTCGCACCTCCTAATCGGGGCATCAGTTTCTCTCCTCTTCACAAGACCAAACCATCTCAGCCTCTATTCCCTCAACTTCTCTTCCACAGGAGCCACACCCTTTTTGCCCATAATATATTCATTTCTAATCTTATCTTTTCTGGTATGCCCATACATCCATCACAACATCCCCATTTCTGCTACTTTCATCTTCTGGGAATGAGATTTATTGACTAGCCAACACTCGGCTCCATAAAATATGGATGGTCTAACTACCGCTTTGTAAAACTTGCCCTTAAGTCTAGGTGGCACATTCTTGTCACACAAAATACTAGAAGCAAGCCTCAATTTCAACCACCCTACTTCTATATGGTGTGTGACATCCTCCTCAATATCCCCGTTATTCTGTATTATAGACCCAAGATATTTGAAACTATCTTTCTTAGGGATGACTTAGGTATCAAGCTTCACGTCCACTTCTGCTTCATGCGTCCCAACAATGAACTTACACTCCTAGTATTCTTTTTTTGTCTTGTTCAATTTGAAACATTTAGACTCCTGGGTCTGTGGCCACACCTCCAGCTTAGAATTAACCCGGCCGCGCGTCTCGTCAATAAGCACTATATCATCTGCAAATAACATGCACCATGGAACTTCCCCCTGGATGTATCGCGTGAGCACATCCATCGCCAAAACAAATAAAAATGGGCTAAGAGATGATCTCGGATACAATCCCATCACCACTAAAAAATAATCTGAGTCCCCTCCCACAGTCCTTAACCGAGTCTTAGCTCTATTGTACATATCCTTAATCACCCTAATGTACGCTACCGGAACGTTTATAACCTCCAAACATCTCCATAGAACCTCCCTAGGGGGCTTTGTCGTAGGCTTTTTGTAAGTCAATGAACGCATATGTAAGTCCTTCTTCCTCTCTATACACTTCTCCATCAACCCCCTCACAAGATGGATGGTTTCTGTAGTCGACCGCCCCGGCATGAATCCGAACAAATTCTCCAAAATAGAGACACTCCTTCTCACCCTCCTCTTCACTACCCTCTCCCAAATTTTCATAGTGTGATTTAGCAGCTTGATACCCTTATAATTGGTGTAGTTTTGGACTTTACTCTTGTTCTTGTACAACGGGACCATCACACTCCAGCTTCATTCTTACGACATCTGCTTCGTCCTAAAAATGATATTAAACAATCCACTAAGCCATTCCAAGCCTGCCCGGCCTGCGTCCTTCTACTATTCCCCCGGAATTTCATCTAGTCCAGTCGCCCTACCCCTACTCATCTTTCTAGCCTTCTCAACTTCCTCAATCTTAATATGCCTACAAAACCTGAAATCTCGTTGGCTTTCAAAGTTCTCCAACTCCCCAGCACAATGCTCATATATCAATCCTTGTTCAGGAGTCTATGGAAGTATGTCTGTCACCTCCGCCTAATACATGCCTCTTCTGCCAACACCTTACCTTCCTCGTATTTGATGCACCTCATTGGTCTAGGTCCCGAGCCTTCTTCTCCCTTGCCTTGGCTAACCTAAACAATTTCTTGTCACCGCCACTGCACCGAAGTTCCTAACAAGCGCTCAAAGGCTGCAGTCTTAGCTGTAGTGACCGCTAACTTCTCCTCTTTATTTTACTTATTATAGTTCTCCATATCCGTCCTCTTATCCTCCATGCCAGCGCTCCCCATTAGCTTCATAAACACTACTTTCTTGGCTTCTACTTTTCCTTGACCTCTCCATTCTATCACCAGTCCCCTTTCTGACCTCCAGAGTGGCCCTTCGTGACCCCTACCACCTCTCTATCCTCTTATCTAATGTAGCCCGTTGTCGTAGTCCAAATACTACTCGCATCCCCACTGCTCCTCTGATAAGTAGGGACTTTGACTACTTATTTGCACCCTTTTACTTTCGTTTTAGCTCAAAAATGCTTAAAGGTATTCCTGAAAACTAATAAAATGTACTTTCTTGCAGGAGTATTGGAAAATGAGCCAACATGATGAAATTCAACTCAAGGAGTAATTTGGACAAGTACTAAAACAAAGTAAAAAGTGTCAAAGTGCGGACTGCAAAATCTTGTGTGCGGCCGTAGAATGTGAAGGAATTTTGATAGTCTGCTTTGCAATGTGCGGACCGCACAATAATTGTGCAGCCACAGAAGAGGAAAATCAGAGAGGTCCAACTTGAAGTCCATCGAGAAGCGCGGACCGCACTATTATTGTGCGGCCGCACTCAGAAATATGGGGTCCGCAGAACCTGAAGAAGTGCGACCGCAATTCAGAATTGTTTGGCCGCAAAAGTCCCTCCTGTCAAGCTCAGATTCAAAGTGCGGACCGCACACAGAATTATGCGGCCGCAGAACCTTCGAAAGGACAATTTTGTCCGAATTTTTTAGTTGTTTATAAGTAGTCCTTTTTTTTGGTCAAAATTAGATTAAGTTTGAACATCTGAAAGTAGAGAGCCATTTTTATTTACTGGTTTAGGAAATTTTAAAATAGCTTATCTAATTTACATTGGATTTTTATCTCTTTATCATCTAATATGAGTTTAATATTCTTTTCTTCTTTAATTTCTTCATTTTTATCTATGAGTAGCTAAATTTCTAACTAGGGTTGTGACCCAACCCTAGTGTGGTTACCTATTGGGTATGTGATTGAGGGCTTGTTTTAGGTTGGGTATGTGATATTTAGCCTAGTTCTTGTTTTAATTTAAGAATTAATAGTTGCAAACATTGATTCACGCCTAATTGACTTAGTCTCTACTTGAAAAAGAGAGATCAAATCTAGGAAAACTTGGCTAACAAGAAATTGGAGTGAACTCAAGAAATTTATAGTCCAAATTAAAGAGTTTAATCTAGAGATAGTAAAACTCGAGTTGAGCATCTATCAACTGTTTTGTGAATTACCCATTTGGGCTTGAGAAAACCAAATTTAAATAAACCACTTTATTACCAAGAGGTATTGAATGGGTAATTGCGTGTTGATTGCTATATTACGCCCCGACCAACGAAACTCGCTCTAAAGCTCACAACTCGTTAGGAAACCACCTAGGTGGAAGTCACATCCCTAGATATTTTACAACTTGAAAAACAACACCAAAAATATCATTCTTTAGTTTCATATTTGCAAGCAATAACTTAATTTAGAAGTAGACAAAAACAACAAAGTATGTGGAAGTGCATTTTGGACATATTATACGCTTAGTCTAAGTATATACCTAATTCCATCTACGCTCCCCAAGGAATCGATCCCGACTCCTGGTTGGGTAATTATAATAGCATCGACCACTTCACAATCTCAATTTGAGGTGTGAACTTGGGCGACATCCAAGCGCCATAGCCAACAACTTCTCCCCCAACTCTTGAGCTTTGTCCTTAGCTAAGGCTCCCCCTTGATCTTGAGTTGACCATTCACTACTCTCTTCTTCCTTACTTTCTTAATTTTCAAGTCCATTACCAAGAGCCTATGTTGTGTCGAAAGCCACTCACTCGGTAAAACCTTGCAATCCGTGCATAGACCTCTATCCCTTTTCCTATAGAGAAAATAATCAATTTGAGTCTTGGCCGCCATACTTCGGAACGTGACCAAGTGGTCCTCCTTCTTCTGAAAACATGAGTTAGCTACTACCAGATCAAAAGTTTTAGCAAAATACAGCAATGAAGCACCACCCTCGTTCCTAACTCCAAAACCGAACCGGTCATGCACACCGTCAATTCCTCCTAGAAATGCCTTCTGACCTTCTCGTATAAGCCTGTTTGTAGTGTGTATGTACTAATCACGCTAAAAGTAAGTCCACCAACCACTAGTTTAATAACCATCAACCCATCGTTCACCCTCTTAACATCCACCACCAGCTTCGTAAGATCTCTATCTACTAAATAATAAATTCCTCCGGCAAACATTATTGGAAAATATTGCTTATTCAGACTAACTTTGATATAATATTCTTTTTAAAACTTATATCAAGGTATATAAAGGAAAAAAATGTCCTCCAAGTAGAGTTTCCCTAATAACTTGCATAATGAGAAGGAGAAAGATATATCGTATCACGATAATCCCCCACAATAATTTCATACCAATAAGTTCCTAACATGTTAACCATTTTATTCCTAACTTATTTGACAAAAGTTGGATTTCCTTAATTAATTTGGTTTTTCTTCTCTAAAATTTTTAGTTTCCCTAATCTAAGTCTTGCTAGTTTTGGCCATGAATTACAGCATATGTAAATGTGATCCCACTAATCATGAGAGTATTAGCTCTGAAACACGTAACTGTGATAATAAATATCCTCCACTAGATGAATATATGTTCACTCACTAGTCTACTGACAATACTTTTCTAATTCTTTGTGGAAGAGGGATATGTAAAAACTTAAACGTGTAAATTTAAAAGAAATGAACGTTTTTTATTCCTTTGGGGTCAACACGGAGAAAGGAAAAGGTTCAAGATCGCCTTTTATTTTTCTGATTGTATGTATAGTGGTTTTGCATCTCGAATACTTTTCACCTTCTGCTTCATCAATATGTTGCTTAAAAGCATTCTTGGTAGTGGTAGGAACATTCCTTTTTTTTCTTTTGGCTTATTTTCCTTAGAAACTTCAAAGGTATACGTTAGGAAGAAAAGTTTATTTGGGCAACTTTTGCCTTGTGTTAGCCGAAAGATTAATCAATGGATCTAACTCTCATCTTTTTCCTTAAAGTTAAATCAATATTTAAGAAAAAAAATTACAATTGTTTAGAATTTGGCAGATATTACAATGGGTTTGTGGATTCGACATTACTTATCAAATCATATGCATATAAAATAGATTTTAAAATCTAATCTTTTAACTCAGAACTCCTAACTCGTCATTTGTCTACTTCAGTGATACAGCCAAAGACCAAAGTAATTGATCCCTCATTGTACTTTTGGTTTTTGACAGCATATTTTGAGTTATATAGCATTGATATTGTTTTGTAGACCCACAAAAATTTAAAGGACGAGGATACTTATTAGTTAACTTGAGATCAGAATTCCTCATTGTAGCATTGATATGTCACGATAAGCCTAAATGTAATGATACTATACAGAAATTAGAAACGTGTAGTATTTTATACTATATTCAAACACCAAGCTTAGAATGAATTTCTTTTTTTCAGTTGGCAATTACCATTCGCAATTTTTTTTGGTTATTCCTGGAATGTGAGCAGAAGTGAAGAATAATCTCTAGTTTTGGGTTCCTCTTTCTCCCAACTAAATATTCTTATAAATCACTCAATGACTAATCGAATCTTCAGTAAAGACAACGTGATTTCATGTTGTACAGTACGTACATTTTTTCATTTTTGTGTTTCTTTGACATAAAGAAAAGTATTCTCATTTTTATAGCAATTGGTTACACATACAAGTAGGTTCGGCATCTCCTTCACAAGTCATAACCAGTCAAAATATATCCAAGAGCATTTTTGGAACTTTCGTTATTAACTATTAATCCTAATTAATTCACATACTTGAAAGGCATGCCAACTGATCAAGATTTCTTTTAAAGAAAATAAAGTATCGTTAGCTGGTGATATCATTTGGTTTGGTGTTTGACTAAATTATAAGATCCAAGAATTTAGCCTAGTTTATCTATGAAGGTTCTCTGTTGGAGTAATTGACCCTTCACTTTGAAAGCTTAGGGAAAAAGAAAGTAAGAATAATTTCAAATCTTTGAACAAGTACTTTTTCTTGTTTGACCTATCTAAAATTATTGAATAGGAGAGATAGGATGTACACTCAATCAAATTATAGCGTCGCTAAGTTGGTCAAATTAATATACCAACGAGAGTTAGTGGTTAAATGATAAGTTCCCATTTATCCTTAATAAAGTTTTTGTGTTTGAGCCCTAGGTATGACATGATTAGAGGGAACTTTACCTCAAGGTGTGAGGCTTCTCACGCGAATCCGAATTGCATCGGAATGGGTACAAAACACCGGACGGGATGTTAGGTGTTTGTTCTGATTTTCTTACCATCTTTACTTTTTCTATCTCTTGAGGAAAAAGACAACATATTTATCATAATTAAGTTTTTCCTTTTTAGAAGGAAATTATAAATCTCTCATATTTGGCTAGTCCTTTTTCTCGGAAGAAAATATTTTAAACTTTTATAAGTTGAGGATCCTTCCTTCTCATTCAGTAGCATCCCCAATGTAGCCATATGAGGTTTGAGAGTTTTGTTTAAGGGAGAATATTTCGGGACAAGTGTTAGCCTGCCACTTGTGTTTGCCTTTTTGTGAGGTTGTTCTCTCGATATTTTGAACTCTCTTTATATAGTAGATTGCTCCTCTCCGCCTGTGGATGTAGGTTAAATGTTTGTTTCTCTTTTACTGTCTGATTTGTCGTCATTGAGGGTTTGTTTTGTTAAGTTCCGCGTGATACCTGATTATTCGATCCTAACACGGGAGACCAAACAAAATTGGTCAAACACATTAACATTAGGTGCCTTGCCTTCTTCTTTTAATTTTCTTCATCTATTTTTTTTATTCCTTGGTTTGGGGTTTGGGTTGTGGGGTGGGGGAGTGGGGGGAGGATGTTCGATTATTTTAGAGGATGGGTAAAGGGACTTGATGATTATCTTTTACTCAATAAGTTCTTATACCTAGGCAAAGACTGGTTAATGTTTTTAAAGATACGAGACAGGAAAAAAGACCCATCCAATTTAAGATTGTCCAATCGAAACGTCTCCACTCCTTCTAATTATATAGATATCTTCAAAGCCTACAATGACCATAAGTAATTTAATAAGTGCGTATATATAATTTCATTATTTATTTACTTATCTTTTTTCATGAATGACAAATCATCTGATGAACACCCAACTAACTAGACCAAGATATAGGAAAGAGAACAGAATCTTCCAAGTGAAATGATTCCAACAAGAATAAAATAAGGGATCAAATCACATGTCAATGAGAATAAAACATAATCAATTAATTGCTCTATCTTGACTTAAAAGTAATTATTTTTAATATATGGTTGGTTAAAACGTCACATGCAATAAGCATCCAACCTTAGCTAATCGTGAGGTTGGCAATCTTCCACTTGAAGATCATGAAGTAATTAACATAGTTGTTATAAAATATTGCAAGTTTTAATTAGTGGGTTAGTACCTTTCATGACAACACATTTATGCCAAAAACATTTTACTTATAAGAGCTTGCAATGTGGCTATCCGTTTATTTATTAGTATCCTGCCTTTCTTTCTACTAAAACAATTTCACATGCATCACTTACAACTTATCCTAATTATAAACAGGGGACAATACATAAGAAACTTATCCTAATTATAAACAGGGGACAGTACATAAGAAGTTCTCTGAACTTGTCCCCAAAAGTCAGTTTTTCATTTAATCTTTATGGGTATTCTTTTTCTATTCTAAACTTGTCTAAAATAAATTTAATAACACCCTAAAAGTTACTATGGCGAAAAAATTTAAAATAAATAAAACATAGCCGCGTATTACTAGAATTAAATAACAAATTTTGATTTATCTTCTATTCCTTCCTTTATACAAAAAGATAGATTTTCTTGAAATCCCCCCCCCCCCAATCCCACACACACACACCACTCATTTTCATCATCTTCTTCTTCTCAGATTTTTGGGCTTTTTGAAAGGTTTTAACAAAACCAAAAAATCTGAAATTTCTCTTTAGCTCTATTGGTTTTAGAGGCTTTTTTCTTTAAATGGGTAACGACGTATGAAAGCTCCGCGTCTACTTCACCAGCGGCGGTGTCGTTGAGTCCCGCCTCCGGAAGGATTTTTCCTTAATGATTTCTGACCCACTTGAAGACCTGGGTCACTCCTTCTGCTACGTCAGGCCCGACATAGGTGCAAACTTCGTCCTCCAAGGTTCACTCCGAGGAGACCACCATTTTCCGGTCAAACTCCGGCGCCTCCGTCAGCGCCAAAACCTCCAATTTGGTGATGGTTGATGAAATTGATGATGATAAATTTGACAGTGAAATTAGTGGTGACTAGTAAAATTAGTGGTGATTGGGTTTGTGATGGTGGTGTTATTGGTGATAATGGAGGTTAAAAACTTATGATGTAGACGTGGTGCTGATGTGGCATGCGCGCTTGATGCACCTTATACTATGAGAGTGGTATTATGTTTCAGAAGGTGGAACTAAATTCACTTTGAATAGGGAAAGGAAGGTACTAGGACACTGTAAAGGTTGAGTATGAAATTGATTTTCCTAGACAAGTACATGGTCATCTTATGTAATATTTAGATAAACAACTCCATTCAGAATTTTGATTTATAAAGAATCCCATATTTTGAAGTTTCTAATCTTACTAACCTCCCCATTGACCAAGTTAAAAAAATTCTATTGGCTAATAAGTTATATCATCTAATTAAGAAAAATATAGAACAAAACTTTCCATAAATTTAGCGCGTGAAATAAGTATGCCAAGTTTTCTAAGACAGAGGGTAGAAAAGAAAGAAAAGTACTATAAATAGGTCAAACCTTCAGATTTGATTAACCCCTACCATACTATAGAACTCTTGACTACCCCTGGCACTAACATACACAAACCTTCATCTTGTTCTTTCAAAGATATATTACTGGCAAACTCCCCAAATCAACCCATTTCCATTAAAATGCCAAACGTTCTTGTACCTACGGAATTGAGGAACACTAATGAGGCTACTGATCAAGAAATGGGCAACTATGAAGAGGACCTACAAGTCAACCTTTCAGCAGAAGACCTCCAGCGAATCTACCATCCACGGAGATTCTCGATAATTTTAAAACTCCTTGGTAACAGAATCCAACACCAATACCTTAAGAGAAAAGTGCAAGATATGTGGAAAATCACAGTCTTTCCCTTTAATTGATCTGGGTGCAGATTACTATATTGTCAAATTCATTCAGAATAAAACATGGCACGTGTTCCAAATGGACCACGGTTTATAAATGGACACTATCTATCAATACAGAGATGGTCTCCAAATTTTATAGCAACTGATGCTAAACCACACATCTCAGCTGTTTGGATTCGATTACCTCACCTACCAACAAAATTCTACGATGTCCTAATACTACAAAAGATTGGCAATAAAATCGGATAACTTCTCAAGATCGATGCATGCACATCTGCAACTGTGAGGGAAAAATATGCTTGACTATGTACTGAAATTCCGATGGACACACTAGTGAAAGCCCATATCTTCATTGGTTCCCACAAACAAACAATACAATACGAAGGAGAACATTTTCTTACAAAAACAATGGTAGACTAGGACACAACATCCTTCACTGCCTTTATGCAAAACTCACAACTGATAGCTTGGATCTAATGGGGCTACCAAACCCGAAAGGAAACCTACCATTGAAAAAATGGTTCATACAGAAGAAGAATGGCAAGCTCACAATGAACAACCTTCCGTTTCAAATGCCCAACCCTCAAGTATACTACACATCCCCACCCACCCCACAAAACCACCAACCTCTATCTTCGCTCAAAATGGGACTCATGGGTCACGCAATATCGTTCAGTATGATGATCAATGGACATGAAACTGTACCGATCATCCAAAACTCCCAGTATCTAGCATATGTAGTCTTAGAGGGGATGCATCTTGCCGTGAACAATTATGTCAATCAAATGTGGATCAACCACATCGTACAACCTTTAGCTCCAAACCTCAATCCCAACCTAGTCCAGGACATGCATGCACACTGGAACCTCCCCCCACACTATCACAACCAAACATCACCACTACCACCACCCAATCTGTCATTCTTTCCACCTGAATAGCTAATCACTCTCAACGCTATATTTGTGCCATGGGAGGCCCAACCTCATCAGGACCAGACCCCTCTATAAGAAAATGCTCCGACTCCAATGCAGGAAAATGCACCACCCCACAAAAGAAACCTCATCCCAAACCAAGAGGTCGAGACAGGAGAAATAGAGCCACACCTCCTTGAACCGACAGTGGAATTTTCAAGCCTAATCAAGGTAAAGGTATTACTGTTCAGGGAGATACAAGACAAGAAATTCATCTTCAGTTTTCCAATCGCACTGTACAAGTGCTCCCTGGATATCAGGACCCCCAAGAACCAACTGTGGGAAAACATGCGGCGATTCTAGTACCTTGCCTCAGGCGAACCCCACCTCCATCACTGGAGGAGGGGAGGAATTTCAACAACCCCTAAAACCTTCTAATGAATAAAGCTGCTACGATTATTCTGTGGAACGTGCGAGGTGGAAATAATGACAATTTTGCATAGGCACTTTTGTGACCTAATTGATACCATAAGCCATGTGTAGTCACACAGCTTGAAACAAAAATGACCTCTCACACTGCTCTTCTAAATGACCACGACTTTAGTAACATGATC
Source organism: Nicotiana undulata (assembly GCA_005239495.1). Taxonomy (NCBI): domain Eukaryota; kingdom Viridiplantae; phylum Streptophyta; class Magnoliopsida; order Solanales; family Solanaceae; genus Nicotiana; species Nicotiana undulata. The sequence goes on from ML276100.1 coordinate 50,827, forward strand.
GAGATACCTGCGGAGGGACAGGCGGGATGAATGGTCATCCTGTGGAACATCAACTATGTTAATGTTCACAATTTCACTAGAAGAGATCAAGCCATACATGGAATGATCGAGGTAATTACAACTCATAAAACTTGGATCCTTAGTTCAATTTATGCTTGTACATGCACTCCTAAGAGAAATATTTTATGGAAAGATCGAATCACCCTACTATGTTAAGGCAATTTATTTTCCAATTGGCTAGCCTAGAACGTAAGTTGTCTAATATATAGTAATAATCTTTGATTTTAAGGCAGTGATTATGAATGGGGAAACCTAAGTAATTTTCTAAAGTTGCTAGTGCTTTTTATCGCTAGTTGATTAGAAATGTAAGAAATATCATTTTTGTAACAATTTGAGGAGAAGTAAATTCCAGATCTTAAATGATTTACTTTTTGTCCTAAAAGTTCACAAAATGGTTAATACAATTGAGGACCGTTTGGCAATTTCATTTAGTGACCTTACCCATGAGAGTTAGATCATATGCAAAAAAACGTGTGAGAAGCGACGGTCTTTGGGTGTTACCTTAATATGGTCCCAGAGATTAATATCGACTAGATGACTTATATGGCGATATAATATTTTCATACATAGGATAAAAATATACGGGAAGATGGGATCGCCTTGACGAATACACTTACTAGGGCTGAAGTAGTGGGTTTTTTGTCCATTGACCAAGATAGATATTTGGCTAGTGGTGATGCATGACATAATTAATTTGGTAATTTTTGGAGGAAATTTGAGATGGTGAAGGGTTTGGTAAACGAAAGACCATTCAAGCCTATCAAAGGCTTATTCTAAGTCAATTTTTATAAGCATGTTACCAATTTTGGCTTTTTCTTGTTGATGGATTTGATGAGCTCTTGGATTATTATAGCATTATCACTGGCCTTGCAATTTTTCATAAAGCTGGCTTGGTAAGGGATAGTGATAGTAGATAGAAATGGTTTAATCCTATTGAAAATTATTTTAGTGATAATTTTGTAAATAGTATTGCAAAGGCCTATTGGCCTAAAGTTCTTAAGATTAATATTAGCATTGGGAACCTGGGGAATAAGGCGGATGTATAGGTGTTGTTTATGGGGTGAGGGATACAGCGCTTCTCAAAGACCTTATGAAAAAATAAGGTGACCGAGGGACCTACAATGTGCCAATATTTTTGAAAGAAAAAGGGATGTAAATCATCCGGTCCGGGAGCCTTGAATGGTTTGAAGGAGTATAAGGCATTGGTGATTTTAGTGTTTGTTAAGGGTTTATCCAGGGATGATAGATTAAGGTTAGAGAAGCTAGTAGGGTTTTTACGGTTTGCTTCCAATTAGTAGAAGTCATTGAGGTTGTGAAAAGATTCTGGAAATATTTAGAGGTATGGTCTAGGGTGGCCTCTTGATTATCAAAGCAATTGACATTATCATCCTTAAAAAAGATAATTTTGTTTGTTCTTTGGCGATTGGATGCACTTATGTGGAAAAAATTAGTATTTGCATCTCCGTCATTTATCCACGTTATTCGGGATATAATTTCCAATAATATTCTTCAATTTTTAATATATCACGATATTCGTTTTGAAGGTCATCTTCAAGATTTCATTGGAAAATGCTAGTGTGATAGTGAGTTGAGCCTAAATGCCGCTCAGTCTAGCAAGAATTTTCCTTTTTTTCCTAAAATATCACCAAAAATAGTGTCTTTCCATTTTATAACTTGGTCTCGGAATTGGTTTGTGGCAGTGATCACATTATTATTCGTCCAACTAGAATATACTATATTAACAAAATCAGGATGGTTGCACCAAAAAGGTTCTAGTCGAAAAGGTTTGGGACCTAAATTAATATTGTTATTGGTAAGGGTAAGTAATAAGGGATTGTGGTCAGAGTAGGTTTTAGGTAGATGAGTAACAAAAGCATTTGGAAAAAGGTTAATCCAATTCTCATTGACAAAAACACGATCGAGACGCTCCATAATTAGACCTTTTGATTTCTCTCTATGATTCGACCAAGTGAACTTGCATCCTTTAAAGCCAATGTCAATTAATCTACAATCACTAATGCATTTTCAAAGAAGGGACAATCTATTAAGATTAATCGCACTACCACCAAGTTTGTCTTGTTCCATTAAAACATCATTAAAATCGCCTTCCATTATCCGGGGCCCTTTGTAATTAGAATAAAGCATCCCTAACTATATAATGCAATTTACTCTTCTAGCTAGTAAAATTCTATATACTATTGATCGTATTATTAGGAGTTTTATCTGGGAACCACGAAGAGCAAAAACAAAATTACACCTTCTCAACTCGGAAACAGTCATAATGGAAAAATCTATTTGGGG
>ML276100.1:53358-76193 GCA_005239495.1 Nicotiana undulata
AGGGGAGGGGATAGGAATATAAAAAGCCCATTCCAAAAAATAAAGTATTGCTAGCAATTCTTGTTTGGAGACTTTTGAATTACCCTCATTCTCCTTGGGCCAACCTTCTTATAACTAAACATATCACCAACTCTCCCAAAGAGACTTCCTTTATATAGAAAATTATAAAGACTGGTGGGAATATTTCTCTAAAGGCACAACTTGGGATAATTGGCAACAACTTTTCTCTTGACAATTGGAACACTTGTTGGATGTCCAATTGTCAAACACTACACAACCTTCTAGTAGTGCCTCTCAATAAATCTGACCTAACTATCACACCCAAAGACCTCTATCAGGATAACAATTGGAATCTCAATAAGATTTCCTTCGACATCCCTCCTATACTTATTAAAAATATTAATTTTATTATTATTTCCTCTAGTATCCTGGCAGATAGGATATACTGGGGAGAAACCACAAATGGTTCCTTCACTACTAGATCCTACTATAAGCTCATTAACGAATATTATAGTGATCAACGACAAATAAGTAAAGATTTTGATTGGATTTGGAATCTAAATTGCCCTAACAAAATCAAGTTCTTTATATGGCTTTGCTACTACGAAAGAATTTCATGTAGAAAATATTTACAACACATTGGCCTGGACATAGACTCGACATGCACTAGCTGTCGCAAAGGGGAGGAAGATATCGAGCACATTTTCCTACATTGCCTCTTGGCTAAAATATTTTGGCACTCTCTATTACATCAACCACTTGTTTGTGCCCCCAATGGCTGTAACAACCATTGGCTACTCGATCTAAAAAATTTGAAACCCAACTACAGTAGCCCTCTCACGAAACCTAGCATATTAGAATGGGAAGATATTTTTTTGTTCACCATATGAAATCTTTGGATCACTAGAAACAATAACAATATAAAAAATACCTCTCAACCTTTATTAGCCTCCACAGTCGTGAAAAATGCCCTAGAATATAAGTTTTTCACTGACAGGGAAAACAATATTTCAAAAAAAAATCCTTTACACATTAAATGGTATGCCCCCCGTTAGGATGGTTCAAGCTTAATGTAGGTGGTGCATTTCAAAGTGGAGCACCACTCTCAGGAATAGGCGGGCTCACCAGAGATGCAGACTCTGAATCGATTTTGGGCTTCATCAGGTCAATACAGGTAGACTCTCCTATTCATGCAGAACTCCAAGGAATCCACCAAGGACTGACCCTTGCAGCAATGCATAATTTTACCCCACTAGAAGTGAAAAAGACTCCACGATGGCTAGACAATATCTTGAAAAAGCATACATGCATTATAATAATATTATTTTTGACCGCAAATGGCTAATGGCCAAAGTGGGACAAGTGGTTCTCAGAAATAGCTGTAGGGAAGGAAACGAGGCTTCTCATCAAATGGCAAGGGAGGGATCCAGACAGTCTACCCTAAATAACCTTTTACGTTTCAATGTTTCACCTATTTTTGTCGAGTCCAGGATGCTGGAGGACAAAATAGGTTTTGTTGTAGTTCGCAACATTTCTTTTAATGTTTGTAAAAGTCTAGCTGCACTAGGAAATATCAATGCCATCCAAGGCATTTGTGTAAGCGGCAACAATGCTTGTATTAGCACTACTCCATAGTTTTCTATAAATAAAGTCTCGTATTCTCAAAAACAAATAAAGAATGAAAGGTCAATTTTGTTAGCAAGAAGTGTTTCTGTAATTTGAAAAACCTTGAGATAGATTCATATTGAACCATTTATTCTTTTTGGCATTGTGGTGAAGCACTACAACATTTTTTTATTTTATATTTTTTTGTGAAGAAAAAAGTCTTATTAATCACCAAGAACAAGCAAATACTATTTTTTCTTCACTATAGCTTCCCAATAACTTTTTATTAGTTCACTTAGTTTTTGTTATTTTTTCTCACTTAATTATTAAAGATTACCCTACATGCTTAAGCCAAATAATTGAAAAAATCCTTTTAGGAATATTTTTCCCAATTCCAATTTATCAGTTCCTACCTAGAAATGTGCAACATAGATAATTATTGGAGCTTCTATTTTAAATGATGACTAAATCAAAATATATCAAATAGGGTGTAAAATAAGTTAAATATTAAGAAAAAGAAATAGGGAGAACAAAAGAAAGGAAGGAAAGAATCTCTAAGATCATGCTTACAAAGAGAATATATCCTCTAAAATGAATTGTCTTTCCGTTCACGTTCACTTATATTCTTTTAAATATCACAAACAAAAAATAAATCATCACATGATGATCCAAAACTCTACTAGGACTTTGATAGCATCTAACCGAATCCGCTAGGTACGTCAACAATCTTAAAGAACTAAAACATAGTTAAATATTGGATAAACCACTATATGATATAGATAAAGTATAATAAAGCCTCACCCAAAAAGAAAAAAATACTGCAATAACTCCCAAAATCCAGTAGTACAAAGTTATGAGCTACTAAGATAAAGATATAACCGAGTCATAATACAGAAGTGCAAAATACTATCTGAAACATGAAATAACAGTATGATAATAAAAGAAGGTGACTTCAAGGGTGTGCGGATGATCAAGCAACACTACCTTGAGTCTCCTACGTTGGCTACTAAGCACCCTCCTGAGATCCACTCGAACTAGTGCCAAAATCTATACAATATATACAGAAATATAGTATGAGTACAAAAATAGTGTGTACCGAGCAAGTATTAGGACTTAACTCGGTGAAGTAGTGACGAGGTTCAAGTCATATGATACTAACAAATATACATGTACTTTTCATGTTTATACATAGAAAAGAGATACAATATCATAGAAAATGCATCATGATATAGCAGTTTAACATGAATCATTCTATCTCGACTATCAACTCCTAAGCACGAACAATAGGCATAAAGTATCATGTCAAAAGATAAGCACAAAAGGCTTGTAATATGCATGATATGGATTAAAGGATTCACTTGAATAATCAAAACTTCTACCTTTAAGTCTGATTCATCAACTAATACAATTATAACTTATCACTCATCACTGTCTCAGACAACACGTATACACTATCAAGAGAGAAACTGTAACGACTCGGCCGTTCGTTCCGTAGAATCTGCATTATATGTACTATTTTTTTGTCATAGGTTGATTATACTATTTATGATGTGTTAGAGTCGGTTGGCTCGGGTTCAGAATGGTTGTAGTGAGAATCGAGACACTTAGTCTATAAAAATAGCCTTAAAGTTGGAAAAGTCAACTGGGAGTTGACTTATTGGTAAACGACCTCGGAATGCGGATTTCATGGCTCGGATAGCTTCGTTAGGTTATTTTAGACTTAGTAGTGTGTTCGAAATATTTTTGTGATGGCCGGTGTAGAATTAGGCTTGAATTGACGAAAGTTAGTTTTTGGTGATTTCTGATCGGCAGTGAAAAATAGGCTATCGGTGTCGGAATGAAATTCCGGAAGTTGGAACAGGTTCGTAATATCATTTTGGATATGTGTGCAAAATTTTAGGTCCATCGGATGTGTTTGTTGGTTTCGGCGTCGTTGGTGAAACTTAGAAATTTCAAAGTTCATAGGCTTGAATTTGATGTGATTTTGGTGTTTTGATGTTATTTTTGGTATTTCGAGGGCTCGACCAACTTTGGATGATGTTATGGGATATGTTGGTAGATTTGGTTGAGGTCCCGGGGCCTCGGGTGCATTTTGGATGCTCAAACGGGCATTTTTGTCTTAAGGAGTCTGCTATTTTTTGGTGTTACAGGAGCTGGTGTCCCTTCATCGCGATCGCATGGCTATTGCTGCGATCGCGTAGAGTGAACCGAGGCCAGGACATTTTTGTGAATCGCGATCGCAAGGGTAGGAGTGCGATCACGTAGGTGAGCAGTGTTGGCCAGTGCGGTCGCGTGTGTCTTGGTGCGATCGCGTAGAGCTAATGGGCGCGTGCAGGTAGAGGCCGGTAGTTCTTTGCGATCGTGTCATGGTTTTTGCGATCGCGTCAGTCGATGCCATGATGAATCGCGATCACGTGGGGATTGTCGCGATCACGTAGTGTGATTTTGATGGGGCAACATTTTGTTCATCACGATCGCGTGCCTATTTCCGCAATCGCAGTGTGTAAAGACCTGGGTAGTATATATTAAACCCATCCGCGACCTGAGGGATTTGGGAAACATTTCTTCTTCATTGAGGTAAGATTTTTGGACTCATAAACTCGATTATATGTGATTAAGGATCAAATTAACAGTGTTTAATTAGGGAAAATTAGTGGAAAAGGGGGAAACTAGGGCTTGAGTTTACGGGACATTTTAGGGGTGATTTGAGGGGTCATTTGGACTCCGATTTCAGAGTGCTTTATATGTACGGACTCGTGAGATGATGAGGATCGGTTTGGTATAAAGTTTGTCGAGTTTCGAGATGCGGGTCCGGGGGTTAGGTTTTGGCTAATTTCGGATTTTGTTCTTAAAATTGATATCTTTCAATTGAGTTTCATCCCCTTAGCATAAATAGATGTGGAAAATATGAACTTGATAGATTTGGAGCACTCGGAAGTTGATTCGAGGGGAAATCGTGTTGCGGAATAGCTTTTCGGGCTAGTTTGAGGTAAGTAATGTCTTTAAATCCTGTCCTGAGGGTATGAAACCCCGGACTTTACATCCTTTCACGGTATTCGAGTGACGCACACACTGGATGACGAGTGTGGGGCGTGCACGAACTGTAAATTTGGAAAACTGTTCCTTTTTAGGCAACTATTGAGTTGCGAAACTGCTTTTAAAAGCATATGTTTTATAGTATACTATGTTTTGATATATTTGGGTTGTAATCCATGTTTGGGGCCTAGTGCCAATCTGTTTTAACCCCCTTGGGGGCTATATTTATGATATTTCTCACATAATAATTATGATTTTACACTCAGTCTTTCTTGTGAAATTGTTGACACTCATATTTGATGATATTATTATTTTCTGAAATGAAATACTGTTTTGGTCGAGAACCCTGTTTATTTAGGGTTCGAGTGGCATGTTGAGAGTGTCTGACTGAGTGAGTCTGAGGGCCATTATTGTGAGGATGTTATGATATGAGAGAGGCCGAGAGCCTGAGTGATTGATGCCATGATTTGGATTGTTTTAGCGCTTGGGCTGTAGGAGCTCCTCCGGAGTCTGTACACACCCCCAGTGAGCGCAGGTACCTACTGAGTGCGAGTGCCGAGTGGCGAGTGACTGTGAGGTGCTGAGTTATTGTGACTGAGTGATGGTGAGGTGTTGAGTGATGATTTATGAGTGATGATGTGGCCCGAGAGGCGGATTTATAATGATATTTTGCAGAGTTTTGATTATGATTCACTTCATTTTTCATACTGAGATTTTATGGAGTTTACTGAGAAATATTTGAAAATATACTTGTTCAAAGGATTTGTTTTACGGAAATTGGTTTTCAAACATATCTACTAAATGTATACTTTATTGAGACTCGATATTTTACTGTTTTTTGGATTTGTGTTGTGTGCTGTGTGTTTCTTATCTTCAGACTTGATTTATTTTCATTACTACTGAGTTGGTGTACTCATCATTAATCCCTGCACCTCTGTGTGCAGATGCAGGTACTGGTTCTGAGCAGTAGTTTTCTGAGACCGTGCGTCGTCAGCATTCGGGATATCGAGGTAGCTGTCCAACGTCCACAGCTTCTCCATTTCCCTTCCTTCATTTGGTACTTAGCATTTTGTTCTAAGACAGTGTATTATAACATTAGCAGTATTATCCATAGTCTTAGATGCTCGTGATCAGTTGACTCCAGTTCTGGGGAAATAGTTTAGACTGTTAGATTATTAATGCAGTATAAAGACTTAGAGAAATTATATACTTATTATGTTGGTATTTTTGATGTTGAGGAATTTTATTAAAAGAAATGTGTAGTTATGTGATGGTTGGCTAGCCTAGTTTCACGATAGGCGCCATCACGACCTGTTAGGTTTTTGGGGTCATCACAAGTTGGTATCAGAGCTCTAGGTTACATAGGACTCAACGATCATGAGCATGTTTAGTAGAGTCTTGCGGATCGGTACAGAGACGTATGTACTTATCTTCGAGAGGCTACATAACTCTTAGGAAAAATCTCATTTTCTTAAACTCTGTCGTTCCATTCTATTGATTCTGGAAATCTAAATTCCTGTTGTTTCAGTCTCTCACAGATGGTGAGGACACGCGCTACGGATCTGGGTGACCAGATATTAGCCGGACCCACGAGAGATCGAGGCTGTGGTAGAGGTAGGGGACCAGCCCGTGCAGCAGCCGGGACAGTACCCGTGGATCCCCTTACTATTCAGGACCAGGTTCCCGCCGAGGGTGCTCCAGCGGGACATGCTCAGACACCGGCAATGCCTATTTTCATTCCGGGTCTTCAGGAGACCCTGGCCTAGATCTTGACAGTGTGTACAAGTTTGGCTCATACAGATGCTATGTCTACTACTGTCGCTACAACTTGGGCTGGGGGAGGCACTCAGACTCCAGTTGCCCGGACACCTGAGCAGGTCGTACAGGGTTTTCAGGCACCGGGGGTAGTCCCAGCTCAGTCGATTGCCCCAGTTCAGGACTATGTAGTCCCAACTATGCTCTAGGATGAGCAACACAGGCTGGAGAGGTTCAGTAGACTTCAGCCTCCGATTTTCAGCGACACAGATGGTGAGGATGCCCAAGGTTTTCTGGATAAGTGCTAGAGGATACTCCGTACTACTGGTATTTTGGAGACCAGTGGGGTCTCGTTTGCTATATTTCAGTTTGCTAGTGCTGCTTTCACTTGGTGGGAGGCATTGAGAGGCGTAGGCCGGTTGGTTCAACACCCTCACCTGGCAGCAGTTCTCCACGATCTTTTTAGAGAAGTATGTTCCTCAGTCCCACAGAGAGGAGCAGCGCAGGCAGTTTGAGCAGCTATGCCAGGGAGAGGTGTTAGTTACACAGTACTAGATGCGATTTTCTGAGTTGGCTCGACATGCTTCTAAGTTAGTCCCTACTGATAGGGAGAGGATCAGGAGGTTTGTAGATGGTCTCACGTATTAGCTCCGGATTTTGATGACCAGGGAGAGAGTGTTTGGAGCTACATTTAAGTAGGTTGTTGACATTGCTGGGGATATTGAGTCGGTTCGCAGGCAGAAGCGTGAGGAGGGGAGGCCAAGAGGCCTCGGGGATCAGGTAGTTTCAGCGGTGGCCCTCCCAGAGGGCAATTTCAGCACAGTAACGGTCATTCATTTAGACCTCCTCAGCCATCTCACCCAGCTTATAGTAGCGCATCTTCGGGGTAGGGTCCCCGCAGTTCTCATCAGGGGCGTTCTTCTTTTAGTGCCCTTCCAGCTCAGTGCTCATCCAGAGCATCATCATTTTAGGGCTCTTCTATGCATGGTTCATCCGGTGTTTATCATGGTGGCAGGGGTTCTCTTCAGTCCCCATCTCCAGCTCCAGATAGTTGTTTCAAGTGTGGAGAGTTTGGACATGGGTAGAGGCAGTGTCCTCGTCGTCCTGTTAGTTTATCTCAGCAGAGGGTTCAACCCTCGACTTCAGCCCTAGTCACTTCACCACCCACCCAGGCATCTAGGGGTGGTGGTTAGGCAGCTAGAGGCCGCCCTAGAGGGGGAGGTCGAGCAGGTGGAGGCTAGCCACGTATTTATGCACTCCCAGCTAGGCTTGATGCTATGGCTTTTGATACGGCGATTACAGGTACTATCTCAGTCTGTCATAGTGGTGCTTTGGCTTTGTTTCACCCTAGTTCCACGTACTCCTATGTTTCGTCATATTTTGCTCACTTTATGAATATGCCCCGTGAGTCCTTAGTTACGTCTGTTCATGTTTCGACTCTGGTGGGCAATAATATTGTTGTGGACCGTGTGTATCTGTTGTGTCTGATATCTATTGGGGGTCTGGAGACCCGAGTAGAATTGTTGTTACTCAGTATGATTGATTTTGATGTGATATTGGGCATGTATTGGTTATGCCCATGTCATTCTATTCTTGATTGTCACGCTAAGACCGTGACCCTAGCTATGCCCGGAGTTCCGAGAGTTGAGTGGAGAGGGTCTATTGAGCATGTGCCTAGCAGATATTTCTTATTTGAAGGCTCAGCGTATGGTCGAGAAAGGATGTGAATCTTATCTTGCTTTTGTGAGGGATGTTAGCAGTGAGACTCCTTCTGTTGATTTTGTTTCTGTGGTCCGTGATTTTCTGGACGTATTCCCTGCAGACCTGCCAGGCATACCACCTGACATGGATGTTAATTTTGGTATTGATTTGGTGCCAGGCACCCAGCCTATCTCTACTCCAACTTATCGTATGGTACCAGCGGATTTGAAAGAATTGAAAGAGAAGCTTTAGGAACTCTTAGATAAGGGGTTCATTCGGCCTAGTGTGTCACTTTGGGGGTGAACCGGTGTTGTTTGTGAAAAAGAAAGATGGCTCCATGCGCATGTGTATTGATTATCGGCAGCTGAATAAGGTTACGGTGAAGAATCGATATCCTTTGCCTCGTATTGATGACTTGTTTGATCAGCTTCAGGGAGCTAGAGTGTTCTGCAAGATTGACTTGAGGTCTGGGTATCATCAGTTGAAGATTCAGAATTCTAACATTCCGAAGACTGCTTTCATGACTAGATATGGTCATTATAAGTTTCTAGTTATGTCATTTGGGCTAACCAATGCCCCAGTCGCGTTTATGCAATTGATGAATAACATGTTTCAACCTTATCTTGATTCTTTCGTCATTGTGTTCATTGATGACATCCTGGTGTATTCATAGCCAGGAGGAGCATCTCAGCATTTGAGAGTTGTGTTACAGAGGTTGAGAGAGGAGAAACTTTATGCAAAATTCTTCAAGTGTGAGTTTTGGCTTCGTTCAGTAGCTTTCTTGGGGCACGTGGTGTCTAGTGAAGGTATTCAGGTTGATCCGAAGAAGATTGAGGCGGTGCAGAGTTGGCCCATACTGTCCTCAGCTACAGAGATTAGGAGTTTCCTGGGTTTGGCGGGGTATTACCGTCTCTTTGTGGAATGGTTCTCTTCTATTGCTTCACCCTTGACTAGATTGACCTAGAAGGGTGCTCCATTCAGATGGTCCGATGAGTGTGAGGAGAACTTTCAAAAGCTCAAGTCAGCATTGACCATAACTTTGGTATTGGTTTTGCCTACTAGTTCGGGTTCTTATACAATCTACTGTGATGCTTCTAGAGTTGGTTTTGGAGTGGTACTGATGCACGACGGTAGGGTGATTGCCTACGCGTCTAGACAGTTGAAGGTGCACGAGAAGAATTATCTAGTGCACAACCTCGAGTTAGCTGCTATTGTTCATGCCTTAAAGATTTGGCGTCATTGTTTGTATGGAGTGCGGTGTGAGATTTTCACTGATCATCGTAGTTTGCAATATCTGCAGAAGCAGAAGGACTTGAATTTACGTCAGAGGAGGTGGTTGGAGCTTCTCAAGGATTATGACCTCACTATTTTGTATCATCCGGGGAAGGCCAATGTAGTGGCCGATGTTTTGAGTCGCAGAGTTGAGAGTTTGGGGAGTCTAGCTTACCTTCCAGCAGCAGAGCGACCTTTAGCACTTGTTGTTCAGGCTTTAGCATGTCAGTTGGTGAGATTGGATTTGTCAAAGCCTCTGCGGGTATTAGCTAGCATGGCTTCCCGGTCTTCTCTTTATGATCGGATTAGAGCACACCAGTATGATGACCGACACTTGTTAGTTCTTCAGGACAGAGTTCGTCGAGGTGATGCTAGGGATGTGACTATAGGTGATGACGGATTTATGAGGATGCAGGGCCGTATTTGCGTGCCCAATGTGGATGGGCTTCTAGAGTTGATATTAGAAGAGGCCTACAGCTCGCGATATTCCATCCATCCGGGTGCCACGAAGATGTATCAGGATCTGAGACAGCAGTATTGGTGGAGGCGGATGAAAAAATAGATATTGTTGAGTATGTAGCACGGTGTCTCAACTGCTAGCACGTCAAGTATGAGCACCAGAGCCCAAGTGGATTACTTCAGAGGTTAGATATTCTGGAGTGGACGTGGGAGCGGATCAACATAGATTTTGTAGTTGGGCTTCCACAGACTATGAAGGGGTTTGATTCTATTTGGGCCATTATGGATCGACTTACCAAGTCCGCGCACTTTATTCCCTTTAATACTACTTATACTTCAGAGTGGTTAGCTGGTATTTACATCAAGGAGATTGTCCGATTACATGGAGTTCCGGTTTCTATCATTTCTGACAGAGGTACTCAATTCACATCTCATTTTTGGAGGGCCGTGCAGAGAGGTATGGGTACTCACGTAGAGTTGAGCATTTCATCCTCAGACCGACGGGCAGTCGGAGCGGACTATTCAGATTTTAGAGGACATGTTGCGTGCCTGTGTGATTGATTTCGGGGGTTCGTGGGATCAATTTCTACCATTCGCGGAGTTTGCATATAATAATAGCTACCAGTCCAATATTCAGATGGCCCCGTATGAGGCTTTATATGGTAGGAGGTGTAGATCTCCGGTTGGTTGGTTCAAGCCCGGCGAGGCTAGGCTATGGGGCACATATTTGGTTCAAGATGCGTTGGAGAAGGTGAAGTTGATTCAGGAGCGACTTCGCACGATGTAGTCTAGGCAGAAGAGTTATGCGGACCGGAAGGTCCGGGATGTGTCTTTTATGGAAGGTGATAAAGTACTGCTGAAGGTGTCACCCATGAAGGGTGTTATGAGATTCGGAAAGAGGGGAAAGTTGAGTCCCCGATTTATTGGTCCTTTTGAGGTGCTTCAGAAGATTGGAGAGGTGGCTTATATACTTTCCTTGCCACCCAGCTTATCGAGTGTTCATCCGGTATTCCATGTGTCGATGCTCCGGAGGTATATTGGTGACCCGTCTCATGTATTAGACTTCAGCACAGTTCAGCTCGAGGATGATATGTCATATGAGGTAGAGCCAGTGGCCATTTTGGATCGTCAGGTCAGGAAGTTGAGGTCTAAGGATATGACGTCAGTGAAGGTACAATGGAGAGGTCAGCCGGTGGAGGAGGCTACTTGGGAGACCGAGCGGGAGATGCAGAGCAGATATCCTCACTTGTTTGAGACTCCAGGTATGATTCTAGACCCGTTCTAGGACGAACGTTTGTTTAAGAGGGGGAGAATGTAACGACCCGACCTGTCGTTTCGTAGAATATGCATTATATGTACTGCTTTTGCCTTGTCATAGGTTGGTTATACTGTTTATGATGTGTTAGAGTCGGTTGGCTCGGGTTCAAAATGGTTGTTGTGAGAATTGAGACACATAGTCTCTAAAATAGCCTTATAGTTGGAAAAGTCAACTGGGAGTTGACCTATTAGTAAACGACCTCAGAATGCAGATTTCATGGCTCGGATAGCTTTGTTAGGTTATTCGGGATTTAGGAATGTGTTCGGAATATTTTTGTGATGTCCGGTATAGAATTAGGCTTGAATTGGCGAAAGTTAGTTTTTGGTGATTTCTGATCGGCAGTGAACAATAGGCTATCGGGGTTGGAATGGAATTCCAGAAGTTGGAACAGGTTCGTAATGTCATTTTGGATATGTGTGCAAAATTTCAGGTCCATCGGATGTGTTTTGGTTAGTTTCGGCATCGTTGGTGAAACTTAGAAATTTCAAAGTTCATAGGCTTGAATTTGATGTGATTTTGGGGTTTTGATGTAATTTTTGGTATTTCATGGGCTCGACTAAGTTTGGATAATGTCATGGGATATGTTGGTAGGTTTAGTTGATATCCCGGGGGCCTCGGGTGCATTTCGGATGCTCAAACGGGCTTTTTTGGTCTTAAGGAGTTTGTTGTTTTCTAGTGTTACAGCAACTGGTGTCCCTTCATCGCGATCACATGGCTATTGTCGCATTCCCGTAGAGTAAACTGAGGCCAGGACGTTTTTGTGAATCGCGATTGCAAGGGTAGGAGTGCGATCAAGTAGGTGAGCAGTGTTGGCCAGTGCGATCGCGTGGGTCTTGGTGCGATCGCGTAGAGCTAATGGGTGCGTGAAGGTGGAGGCCGGTTGTTCTTCGTGATTGCGTCGTGGTGTTTGCGATCGCGTGAGTCGATGCAAGGATGAATCGCGATCGCATGGGGATTGTCGCGATCGCGTAATGTGATTTTGATGGGGCAGCATTTTGTTTATCGCGACCGCGTGCCTATTTCCGCGATCGCGGTGTGTAAAGACCTGGGCAGTATATATTAAACTCATCCGCGACCTTTGCCCACTTTTCCACTATTTTTGAACGGGATTAGAGCTTTTTGAGGTTTTTGAGGAGGGAAACGTTTGTTCTTCATTGGGGTAAGATTTTTGGACTCATTAACTCGATTATATGTGATTAATGACCAAATTAACAGTGTTTAATTAGGGAAAATCAGTGGAAAAAGGGGGAAACTAGGTCCTGAGGGGTCATTTGGACTATGATTTCAGAGTTCTTTATATGTAAAGACTCGTGAGATGATGAGGATAGTTTTGGTGTAATTCGTCGAGTTTTGAAACGCGGGCCCAGGGGTCGGGTTTTGGCTATTTTATGCTTGAAATTGATATCTTTCGATTGAGTTTTATCCCCTTAGCATAAATTAATGTGAAAAAAATATGAACTTGATAGATTTGGAGCACTCGGAAGTTGATTCGAGGGGCAAACGTGTTGCGGAATAGCTTTTTGGGCTAGTTTGAGGTAAGTAATGTCTTTAAATCCTGTCTTGAGGGTATGACACCCCGGACTTTACATCCTTTCACGGATTTGGAGTGACGCACACACTGGATGACGAGTGTGGGGCCTGCACGAACTATAAATTTGGAATACTGTTCCTTTTTAGGCAACTATTGAATTGCGAAACTGCTTTTAAAAGCATATGTTTTATAGTATACTATGTTTTGATATATTTGGGTCGTAAGCCATGTTTGGGGCCTAGTGCCGATCTGTTTTAACCCCCTTGGGGGCTATATTTCTGATATTCCTCACATAATAATTATGATTTTACACTCAGTCTTTCTTGTGAAATTGTTGACACTCATATTGGAAGATATTATTATTTTCTGAAATGAAATACTGTTTTGGGTCGAGAACCCTGTTTATTTATGGTTTGAGTGGCATGTTGAGAGTGTCTGACTGAGTGAGGCCAAGGGCCAATATTGTAAGGATGTTATGATATGAGAGAGGTCGAGAGCTTGAGTGATTGATGCCATGATTTGGCTTGTTTTAGCGCTTGGGCTGTAGGAGCCCCTCCGGAGTCTGTACACACCCCTAGTGAGCGCAGGTACCTACAGAGTGCGAGTGCCGAGTGACGAGTGATTCGGAGGCACGAGTGACTGTGAGGTGTTGAGTGACTGTTACTGAGTGATGGTGAGGTGCTGAGTGATGATGTGGCCCGAGGGGCGGATTTATAATGATAATTTGCTTTGGTTTGATTATGATTCACTTCACTTTTCATACTGATTTTGGGAGTTTACTGAGAAATATTTGAAAATATACTTGTTCAAAGGATTTATTTTACGGAAATTGGTTTTCAAACATATCTACTAAATGTATACTTTATTGAGACTCGATATGTTACTGTTTTGTGGATTGGTGTTGTGTGCTGTGTGTTTCTTATCTTCACTCTTGATTTATTTTCATTACTACTGAGTTGGCGTACTCATCATTACTCCCTGCACCTTTGTGTGCAGATCCAAGTACTTGTTTTGAGCAGTAGTTGTCTGAGACCGTGCGGCGTCAGCATTCGGGATATCGAGGTAGCTGTCCAGCGTCCACAACTTCTCCATTTCCCTTCCTTCATTTAGTACTTAGTATTTTGTTCTGATACAGTGTATTATGACATTAGCCGTATTATCCATAGTCTTAGATGCTCGTGATCAATTGACTCCAGTTCTGGGGAAATAGTTTAGACTGTTGGATTATTAATGTTGTATAAAGACTTAGAGAAATTATATACTTATTATGCTGGTATTTTTGATGTTGAAGAATTTTATTAAAAGAAATGTGTAGTTATGTGATGGTTGGCTAGCCTAGTTCCACGATAGGCGCCATCACGACCTGTTAGGTTTTGGGGTCGTGACAGAAACATGGGAGGGCGAGCCTAGGGGGATGTGTACATTTCACACGCTGTACAACAAAACATTCGTGTCATAACAATATCAATATCATCATAACCGCACGACAGAAACCTCGTGCTATATCAATATCAATCCGCTCAAAATGTCCAAATGCGCCATAACTTCACCACAAAATATGAATTCATACTAACTATAAGGTGCACAAGGACAAAATAAATAAGATGCACAAGTGTGCTCATATCATCAAATATCACTATGGTTGGATCAAGTATACCGATATCTCAAGAATTTGTCATCATACCAAATAAAGAGGTTATAAGCCTAAACATAATCTCTAGCATGAATAAATAGGCTCACGTAGTCATACGAACAAACAAAGCATAAATTTAGAAGAACATACAACCAAACATGGCATAACCAAACCTAAATTCTACTCCGAACATGAATAAGCCATGGCACTCGCATACACGCTCGTCACTTTGCATATACGCTTTCCCAACACCTAACAATTAGCAATAAAGGTCGCATTTTAGGGTGGTTTCCCTCAAATTAAGATTAGAAAAGATACTATCTGTGGCCTCTAAATGCTCCGAATCTCGCCAAATAATTCTTAACGAGTTTAACTAAAGTCATAGAAACTAACTCCAACTAATAAAGCTTCAATCTTTATTCAAATCTCAAAAAGCCAACAAAACGTAGTCTGGGTTCACATGGCCAAAACCCGAGTCTGAGACTAGATCCTGTTGATCCATAACCCCATGAATCCAAATATGTGATTAGTTTTCAAATTTGAGTCCAAAACCTCAAAATCCACTCACTTATGTTATAGACAAAACCTCCAAATTTTACTTTATAATTTCATATATTTGGTGAAGAAGTCCATGAAAAATCAAGATATACGATCAAGTAGTAATTATTTACTCTCAAGATTAGGGAACAGTTCCTCTTCAAAGTCTTCTCCTCCCGTCTTCCAAAACTCAAAAACAGTGAAAATGAGCTAAATCCACAAATTAAGACTTAAGATACCCCTGCCACTGAAATGCTCTTCGCATTTGCGACACTTCCCCTTTGATCGCGAAGCACACCCAAAAGACTCTACGCGATCGCGCTTCAACACCTACAAAGCTTCGATCGCGAACCTCCCCTCGTGTTCGTGAAGCACAAACTCCTTTGCTTAGATTTCCTTCTTTGAGATTGCGAGACCAGCTCTGCAATTGCGATAAATGCCTAATACTAGAAACCAACAATCTCATGTTGGCTCAATATGGTCTGAAATCACTTTGAAACTCACTCAATCCCCCTAGACCTTGTCTAATCATCAGAATAAGTCTGTATACCATATATAAACTTATCCAAGGGATCAAAACATAAGAAATAATATAATTACCAAGAATCGCGCATCAAACCAAATATCTTTAAACTTTCTTATGCCCAAAATTCTAACTTTCAACAAAATACGCCTAATCAACCGGGGCCACCCGAGACCCAAACTAAATAAACATACAAGTCCAAAATCATCATACAAATCTATTGTAATATTCAAAATACTATGTCGGGGTCGTTTACATAAAATTTCAACTTTGTTAATCCAACCCTAAGCCTCAACATAAGAACTAAGTTTTTCAAACCACTCTCGAACCTCTCGGAGACCAAATCACCCATCTGCACAAGTCATAAATTATCAAACTAACCTGCAGGAAGAACCAAATTGGGGAATACGATTCTAGAAGTCAAAACTACTGATCGGGTTGTTACATTCTCCACGTCTTCAACAAAATTTCGTCCTTGAACAAGTTTATAAACATACCTGGACTACTGAAAAATGTAGATATCTTCTCCGCATATCTAACTCGGTCTCCCAATTAACCTCCTTGCTCGGTATTCCTTTCCAAAGTATTTTTATCGAAGCGATCTCCTTCGACCTCAACTTTTAAACCTGCCTGTCCAAAATAGCTATCGACTCTTCTTCATAGGCCAAATTATCATTTATATGTACTATGCTGAAGTCCAAAACATGTGACTTATCTTCATTATACCTTCGAAGTATAAAACCGTGAAATATCGGATGAAACCTCAATAGTCTAGGAGGCAAAGCAAGCCTATAAGCAATCTCACAAACTCTCTAAAACACATCAACTGGTCTAATAAACCTCGAACTTAACTTCCCTTTCTTCCAAATCCTCATTACACCCTTCATGGGTGAAACATTCAGAAGTACCTTCTCACCCTCCACAAATGCCATATCACGAACCTTCTTGTCCACATAACTCTTCTACCTGATCTAAGCTGTCCGAGTTGTTCTTGAATAAACTTCACCTTTTCCAAAGCATCTTGAACCAAATCCATACTCAACAACCTAGCCTCATAAGACTCAAATCAACCAATAGGGGAACGTCACTATCTACTATCCAAAGTTCATATGGAGACATTTGAATGATGGACTAATAACTATTATTGTAAGCAAATTTTGCCAAAAGGTAAGAAACGATCCCAATGGACTCCAAAATCAATAACACAAGCTCGCAACATGTCCTAAAAAATCTGAATAGTCTGCTTGGACTGACCATCAGTCTGCAGGGTGAAATATTGTGCTAAGCTCCACATGTGTATCAAACTCCCACTGAACATTTCTCCAAAAATTAGATGTGAACTGAGTGCCACGGTCTGAAATTACAAAAACAGGCACGCCATGGAAACAAACTATCTCTCAGATATAAATCTGAGCTAACCTCTCCAAAGTGTAGATAGTCAACAGTGGTATGAAGTGCGGGGACTTGGTCAACCTATCCATTATGATCCAAATAACATCAAACTTTCTCAAGATAAGTGGTAACCCTAACACAAAGTCAATAGTAATACGCTCCCACTTCCACTCCGGTATAACAATCTTCTGACTCGAACCACTTGGTCCAGATATTCATACTTAACTTGCTAGCAATTCAAACACCGTGAAACATGACCAACAATGTCCTTCTCCTTCATTTGCTACTAATAGTACTTCTTTAAATCACGATACATCTTCATAGCACCTATATGAATGGAATGCCACAAACTGTGAGCCTCCTTAAGTATTAACTTCCTCAAACCATTAGTATTAGGAACACAAAGTCGACCCTAAAGTCGCATAATACCGTCATCTTCAATAACCACCTTCTTGGTACCAACTTGCTACACCATCTCCTCAAGCACCAACTAATGGAGATCATCATACTGATAACCTTAATGCGCCCAAAAAAGGATGATAGTGCAAAACACAAGCAAGAAGTCTACTAGGCTAAAATAATATCTAATCTTAAAAATCTATTAGCCAAGGCGTGAACATCCATATCCAAAGGCCTCTCCCCAGCTTGCAATGAATGCCAAACTATCCATACTCTCCGTCTTTCTACTCAAAGTATCTGCTAACATATTCCCCTGATTCGAATAATACAAGATAGTCATATCATAATCCTTAAGTAACTCAAGCCACCTCAACTACCTCAAATTCAAATCCTTCGGCTTGAACAAGTGCAAAAGACTGTGATGGATAATATAAACCTCACGTGATACATCATACACATAATTCCTCCAATTCTTAAGTGTAAGTACAATCACCGTTAGCTCCAAATTATGAACTGGATAATTCTTTTCATGAGGATTCAGTTGCCGCGATGCATAAGCAATAACTCTACCTTCTTGCATCAATAAAACACCATGACCAATACGTGAAGCATCACAATACACTGTGTATATCCCTAAACCTCTAACATTTTAGTCAAAGCAACCTTGAGCTTCTAGTGGCTCTCTTCACATTCATCAGACTATCTAAAAGGAATACGTTTTTGAGTCAACTTAGCAATAGAGCTGCAATAGATGAAAACCCCTATACAAAACGATGATAACACTCTGACAAACCTAAGAAACTCTTGATCTCGGTAGTTGTAATAGGTCTAGGACAATTCTGAACCGCCTCAATCTTCTTGGTATCAACCTTAATACCACCACCATATACTACATGACCCAAGAATGCAACTAAGTCCAACAAAAACTTACAATTAGAAAATTAACCATGAAATTATTTTTCCTTCAAGGTCTAAAGCACAATCCTTAAATACTGCTCATGTTCTCTCCTACTAGGAGAGTAAACCAAGATGTCATCAATGAACACAACAAAAGAGACTAAATAAGGCTTGACACTCGGTTCACCAAATCCATTAATTCCACTAGAGTATTAGTCAAACCAAATAACATCACCATGAACTCATAATGAGCCCTAAAAGCCATCTTAGGCACATGCGAAGCCCTAAGCTTCACCTGATGATAATCCGATCTCAAGTCAATCTTAGAGAAGAATAAAACTTTGAAGATGATAAAATAAATCATCAACACGAGGCAATAGAGACCTTTTCTTGATTATAACCTTGTCAACTATCGATAACCAATGTATACCCTCACTGTACCATCATTCTTCTTCACAAACAACACTGGTGTACCCAAATGAGAAACACTAGGTCAAATGAACCCCTTTCCAAGTAAATCCCACTCCTTCAATTCCTTCAAATAAGCTAGAGCCATGTGATATATCAGAACCAAGTCAATACCATAATTAATGTCCCTATTTGGGGCATACTCGGCAAATCCGTAGGAAACACCTTCGAAAACTCCCCCACGACTGGTACTGAATCCCTACGAGTAACCTTTGTACTATAATCCTGAATAAAAACTAAATACGCTAGACATCCCTTCTCAAATATACAATGAGCATTCAAGAATGAAAATACCTTACTTGTAGAATGACTAAGTGACCCTATCCACTCTAATCTAGGCAACTCTGTCATAGCTAAAGTCATAGTCTTTCTGTGAAAATTTAAGATAGCACGATACAGAAATAACCAATACTTGCCAAGAATTACCTCGAAATCCACCATGTCCAACAACAAGAGATCATCCATAGTATCTTATCCATTAATAGTAATCACACACGACTGGTAAACTCGATCCACCATAATAGAATCCCCCAACAAGCATAGACACATGAATAGGAATATCCACAAATCACGAGACATACCCAAATATGATGCAACATAAGATGATATATATGAATAAGTCAAACCCGAATCAAACAATACCGAAGAATCTCTATGACAGGCTGAGACGATATATGTAATGACATCATTAGATGCCTCAACCTCAGGTCTACCGGGGAAAGCATAACTATGAGCTTGACTTCCGCCACCTAGCCTCCATATCTAGGACGACCTCTAACTGTGTGACCTCCACCTCAGCTGGTTGGGAAAGTGGTATATCAACTAAGAATGAAATCATATCCTAAGTACTTTGAGATATACCACTCTGAAGCCCAAGACAATCTCTTTTAATATGCCTCAGATCTCCACACCCAAAGCAACTCCTCTACTGTCATGGTTGCTGGGACTGAGTCTGCCATTGATGATCAAAACAACAACTAAAAGAACCCTCCCTGGAGATGCACTATAAAAACCAAATAATACAAAGATAATCACGAAAATACTCCTCTTTCGTTTATATAAACTGGTGAATAATGTTGCAAACAATTCTAAGCTTCATCAACGTATTCATACAATTGAACTAGAGTTAAATCAATAAATATAAATCAAACATCATACCCGTCAAACCCTATAGTAAACTAACACAAATAAAGTTCAAGAATAAGAAAATATGAATTCAATCCAAACTCCGGTGTTGAGTTGAGGAAATAATGACGAATTCTTCTGCCTTTGAGTCTCCAATGCTCTCCTAATCTTCCATAGGTCAAGAGTCCTATAAGAATTATGTTCTTGGTGTATTTATACCATATATAAGTGGGTCCGAACGAAACTATTGTTTCCAAGCTGAAGTGCAAAAATTGGACCGCGAAAATACACTAGAGCAGGGGCCATGCGTCGCATTAGTGAGGATCTTCAGAGAGTTAATTTTTTCACTTTGCAGAAAAATTGTACTAACGCCCCGCAGCGCGGTAGTGCAAATTTCTCAAAGTAAATTTTTTTTTCTCACTTTTTGATATCCATTCTTGGTCCTCGACCCCCCGAACGCGATTCCAGTTTAATTCCTTGAGCTTTTACTTAGACTTCAAAACTCCAAATTGTTAGATTTAACTCCAAATTATCTTTTTAACTCAGAACCATTTCCTGCAAGGCATAACATACGTAATATGTGAAAATCATCATCATTTAAAATCGAACACAAATAAAGTGCGTTAATTAGAGTGTAAAATACGTCTAAAATATGGGTTTCCAACCTACCATCAACACCTCACATTTATGCAATCAAACTATTATAAACATTGAGATGACCTTTTCTTGTAACAAATTTCCTAAATCATCATGCCAAGAATATTTAAAGCAAACTAAGCACCATACCATAACATCCTAACTTCAGACTCAACTCATAAGCACTGCATATTTTTCAAAACCTGCTCAATTACTCTAACATAGAGGCCAAAGATGTGACCTTTCCTTTGCAAATCCCGTGCCATCACACCACACATAGATAGGAGTTCCACACACCATAAATTTCAAGAACAATTAGGAACTCAAGATAGAAAGAATTTACTAGCTATCAGAAATAAAATTCGTATGCCACAGATGACGTACCATAGGCTTGCCCGTAGTATAATACTCTGCTATTTTGAGCTCATTCGCTCAAGAATCAAGTTATTTGGTTGTAATCTAGGCTGCAGGACGGGTATGATACATATAGATAATAGTGACTACATCTCCTTGAGCACTTTAATACATACAATTTTACTAATTCAAACCCCATACTTGTGTTGAACAAAACTATTCCCACCTTCACAACATATGTCACGACCCAAATTCCCAACCTTAGGGATCATGATGGCGCCTAAGACCACACTTTCTAGGCAAACCAATGTTAGAACTTAATTAACCATTTTTCCTTTTTATTATTTACTTAAACACAATAAGACAATTTAACTAAATTAAATCTAATAATTTCCAATGAATAACTCCATGAATAGTAACAATAATCATCAAATAAGCCGAACCACGAACCAAATATATAACTATAAGACTACACAGGGTCTGGTGTCACAATTCACGAACCACTAAGAATACTACAAATAATGGGCTGAAAGAATTATGTATCTGTTTTGAATGATGTAAAATAGTGTCTATAAAATAAAGAGAAGACTCCAGGGATATGTGGACGTCAACAGATCTATCTCGCGTCTCCGAATGATGATATCGACTACTAAAATCGCCTAACTCTGGCCGGTACCTAGATCTACACAAAAAGTGCAGAGTCTAGTATCAGTACAACCGACCCCATGTACTGAGTAAGTGCCGAGCCTAACCTCGACGAAGTAATGACGAGGCTACTGTAACGACCCAGCTGGTCGTTTTGTGTGTTGGGACTCCGTTCCTGTAAATGACTCTTTCCATAGCGGCTACTCGTGCCTTATGACTTGTGTGGGCAGGTAGTTCGAGATTCAGAAGTGATTTGGCCAGTTCAGGAACACTTGGTTCCTGAAGCTAGCCTATTTGGATAATTTTGGTTCCGAGCAGCATTTTGAGCAAACGACCTCGGAATCGAGTGCTAACAGCTCTAGCAGCTCCGGATGATGATTTCGGACTTGAGCGTATGTTCGCCTCGGATTTCTGATGACCCGGGAGTATTTCGGCACCTGAATTGGAATTCAGGATTTCATAAGATTTAGAATTCAGCCTGGAATTGGATCTCATGATATCATGGTCCGAATGGAATTCCGGAACTGGCAATAGTTCCGTATAGTCATTTATGACTTGTCCGCAAAATTTGGGGTTATTCCGAGCAGTATAGACCCGTTTGGCGTATTGGTGAGCCATTGGAATTTTCTTGATATCTTAAGTTTGGAACTAAGGGGTTTTAGTGAGTGATTCCTAGTTTGGATGATGTTCTTAGTGTTCTGGGAGCACGAGCGAGTCCGTCATGTGATTTGGGATTGGTTGGTGTAATTTGTCGAGGGCTCGGGTGGGCCCAGGGGTCTCCCGGACCCCAATCGGGGTCAAAAACCAGCAATTTCATAGCTGGTGTGGCTGTTTCTGGTGTGACTGCACCTGCGGTCCATGAGCCGCAGGCGCGAGGCTCGCACCAGCGGAAAATCAATCGTAGGCGCGGCTCCAGCCGCATGAGCGGCCTTCTTCTCGCAGGCGCGGCTCCGCAGGCGCAACTTTTCCCAAGGCCCAGGCCCATCGCAGGCGCGACATATTTCACGCAAGTGAGAGTCCGCATTTACGATCCAAAGTCCGCAAGAGGGAGAACACCCAAGGCCCAGGCCCATCGCAGGTGCGAACCTTTTTCCGCAGGTGCGAGTCCGCACTTGCAAACCAAGGGTCGCAGGGGTGGAAACTGCTGACCAGTCCTATAAAAAGCCCCATTTCGTGAATTTTCTTCCCAAACATAATTTTTCCTCCACTGTTGCACACCCCAAGAGCTCCAGAGCAGTGATTTCGGCCTAATTACTCAGTTAAGTAATTCTTTGGCTTCCCGCATGTTCATTACTTCAATTCTAGAAGAATTCCACTTCCATAATCCATGAAAATTCATAAAAATCCATGGGAAGGCTTGGGAAAAAATAGAGGGTTTTGAGAAAAATTGTGTTTCTGATTTTTGGGCCATTATAGGATGATTAATTGAGTCAATCTTGATCCTTAGGTGACGTATAGCGCATTTCTTCAAGAATCGTAATTGTTAGGACGCCGAGGCTCAGAGTTGAATATTCCAAGTACGTCAAGAATGTGTTTTAAGGGAAATCTT
>ML276102.1:0-20095 GCA_005239495.1 Nicotiana undulata
TGAACACATCTGGCTCGCATGAAGCGCATAGTCTTATTAAAAATCATTTCATTCACTTCAAGTCGATTTTGCTCGCACTGAACTAGGTTGATAGCCTTGTCTGGGTCCGTAATAACCCACCTTTTCTCATAATACACAAGAGTGATCATGATAGCAGGGACAAATACTCCACAATCCACAACCAACTGGACCAAACGCCTTTAAGGCACATATTCTCAATTAAGCAATATTGCATCTCCTTATACTTGGTCCAAATCTTCAACCAATCAGGTGACTACATGCCACACTTATGTAATATTCTCGCGGTCATGCTCCCACGGCCTTCCACACAAGGTAACAAGTTTGCACATCCATACCACCCACCACACTAACGTTGTATAACAAATCAAGAACCCATAACCAGGATACAAAGCCTCTTTCACCAAACACCAATCTCAGGTGACACTGAAGACAACACCAGTTTCCTTGCCCATCTGAGTTCATGACATCCTTGTTAGCACCGAACCGCAATCTCGATTCTTACTCCCAATTACATACTATTTACCGCACCTAACATGCCAAATGAGATGGCGCAAGAATTTCCATCATAACTCCTGAACCACTAATAGGGTGAACACTTCATCATATAGAAACCTTTTACTTACCTCAATTCATGAGAACCATAACAACACACAAGTGAGCTCTCACAATCACAATACATGCAAATCCTTAAGTAGTGGTCTGAACCACCATAACCCTTCCGGGACCCGCCTACACCTGACAGTCCATAGCACTTGAATGCTTCCAACTTAAATCTGTTACGACGGTCAACGGGCCCCACACATACCTGCACAGACCATACACATACTCAAACATGCCGAAGGAACTGATCACTGCCGTACTTGTGCCATTTCACCCATGGCTAACCAATCTTTCTTCTTTTAATCATCTTTAATTGCCTCGAAGATAATAGTAACTTCCTTCAACTCATAGCAGCTCAACCCTCACTCATCCCGAGTGACCTTGATTCACGAGACCATGCTGCCTAAATCCCGCAACCCGTCTCACAACCTCCTGATAATTTTCTACCACCTGGAGTCTATTTCCCTCACTCCTCCGATACTATCCAGCGTGCTGAAATAACAAAGAACACTCCAACCATCTTCCTTCCTCTAAGAGATTATACTGCAGAAGCTCGATTCTTAATTATATTGTTGCCTGAAACCCTTAAACACCGCATTCTCTAACTTTCGAATTCATTAGGACCACTACTGAGAGTCACCCACTCTGGCTGGCCCCGAATACAATCAACCCCAAGGCTCTCCTAGCACATGAACACCCTTTCAACGGAGCACGTGACTGAGTTGCTACACTTACAACTTGCATATGCCTTAAGCACGAATTCTTAATCTTCCAAAGCCTAACCCTGGTCCAATAAGACCAACTTCGCACACATTTATCGAATGCCATGCTCCATTACCACTATAATCCTTTCCATTAGCTGTAACAACTTGCCAATATGCCGACAATTCGCAACTCCATGAGGACACAACCCCACAACCCACTGCAGGTGGTGGGACTCCCTCACTTTGGTTAACCTCATTCCTTTAAGCACTACCTGACTTCCTTCCCTTACGCCTGGACTTTTAGAAATGGAACCACCACCTATCACTTTTCACATATCTTCCTTCATCGCGTGCTTCTCAATTGCGTCCTTAATTCAACATCCTTCTTTGTAGCTCTTTGAGCCAGCAGATCACCACAACTTCGAACTCTCCGAAGATCATCTTTCTCGAGCTGCCTTCATTAGAGGTAACTGTTCAATTCTGAACCACTCCCCACCACGATCTATGACAACCGCTTCTTCAACATCGTTTCACAGCACTCTAACCCCATGCGACCTAAGAGCTATAACACCGACGAATTTAACATATCAGCCAATATCATAACAATTGCCCGGCTAGGGTCTCAACTATAACCAACCTATTCAATTGTATCTCTTAACAAATTGGATCCTCAATCGAACCATCATATCACAAGTTTATCAACAAGGAGTTACAACAACAATCAACTTCCAAGTAGAATCAATTTCATAATACAATGAATATGGAATTAATAACAAGAATTTCATCAAAATAGACTCACGGGCATGCTTAACACACAATGCATAGGTACTCGTCACCTCACCTATGCATTGAACGTGATAAACACTTAGTACATAGCACTCAATACCTATTCCCTCACCGAAGTTAGGCAAAATACTTACCTCGGGTCCGAAATAAGCAAATCAAGCTCTAACACTGCTTTTCCTCTCGAATCCGACTCCGAAACAATAATATCTAGACATAATTAGCTTAATAACATCAATAATGACTCAATAATTCAATCCCATAGTCTAAATATACATTTCCTAGCATTCTTTCAAAAATTCCAAAATTCGACTCCGGGCCCACTTGATCCGAACACGAGGCTCGGACCAAAACCCGATCACCCATTCCCCCACGAACCCAAATATATAATTTGTTTTGAAATCCGACCCCAAAATGAGGTTGAATTTCTCAAAATTCCCAAAACCCTAACTCTACCCAAAACCCCTAATTTCTACTTTGAGTTCATGTTTTTAGACTTAGATTCTAGTGATTAGGGAAGGAAAATGGAAGAAATTGGTGTTAGGAACACTTATCTATGGAGCTATGGAGGAATGGTCTCTCAAGAATCACCCAAGAAAAATGGAGAAAAAGAAGTTGGAGAAAAATGGGTCTAATCCCGTATATTTTCTGTTTTTTGAACTCTGAAAATCGCTGGTCTAATTTGACTATCGCGATCGCGGAAAGTGCCCTACGATCGCGGAGGGTAGTGGAGGAAGACTTATGCGATCGCGGAGTAAGGTGTGCGATCGTGGAGTTTGATGACACAGAGGATTGCGATTGCGTCCCGGTGTCCGCGTTCGCGGAGAACAACTTAGTACCCAACCCCCAACCCAGGACTACACTATGCGATCACGTGTGGCCCTCTGCGGTCGGGTAGAGCTATCCCCCCCCCCAGGATCCGGGATCGCACCCTTGGCCCTGCGTTCGCGTAGGGTTATTTTTCTCACCCCAGCCCCTTGTACATCGCGATCGCGGGAGTTGCACCGCGATCGCGGAGAAGGAATCCCTGGACACCAGATGACAGCAACAAAACCAGAAAATTCTAAGTCTTTTTCAATCCGATGCCTATCCAAAACTCACCCGAGCCCTCGGGACTCAAACCCAAAAACACACACGACTCCCAAATCATCCTACGGACTTATTCATGTATTCAAATCACCAAAATATCATCGAAATCAAAGAGTTACACTCCAAAACTCATAGAATTTTCTTAAAACTTCATAAAGCTCAATTATTTAAATTGTTATCCGAAACACGTCATATTAAGTTCGTTTTACACAAAACTTTACAGATAACTCATATAACATATATTAAACTTGGTTCGGGCTCCGGAACCATAATACGGGCCCGGTAACACAATTTTCACATGAATATTCATTTTAAAAAACCTTTATATTTTTCAAAAAACAATTTTCTTTAAAAATTCATTTCTCGGGCTTGGGACCTCGGAATTCGATTCCGGGCATACGCCCAAGTCCCATATTTTCTTACAGACCCTCTGGGACCGTCAAATCACGGGTCCGGGTCCGTTTACCAAAATTGTTGACCAAAGTCAACTTTATTCAATTACTTATTATAAATTCCATTTTTCATCAAGGTTTCACATAAAAGCTTCCTGTCTACACGCTCGGGCTGTGCACGCATATCGAGGTCAGATTGATGGAGGCTTTCGGGGCCTCGGAACACAGATTTAGCTAAATTAACATAGGATGACCTTTTGGGTCATCACAATCTCCACCTCTAAACAAACGTTCGTCCTCGAACAGACATAGAAATGCACCTGAGTCAGAGAAAAGATGGGGATAACGGCTCCGCATATCGGACTCGAACTCCCAAGAAGCTGCCTCGGCAGGGTGACCTCTCCACTGAACACAAACCGAAGGATAACTCTTCGATCTCAACTGACGAACCTGCCTTGGTAATATGACTATCGGCTCCTCTTCATAAGTCAAATCCCGGTCCAACTGGACACCGCTGAAGTCGAGAACATAAGATGGATCTGCAATGTACCTCCGAAGCATGGATACATGAAACATTGGATGCACGGCTGATAAATGCGGTGGCAAGGCAAGTCTGTAGGCCACCTCTCCTACCTTGTCCAAAATCTCAAATGGACCAATGTACCTAGGGCTCAACTTGCCCTTCTTTCCGAACCTCATCACGCCCTTCATAGGCGACACCCGAAGAAACACCTGATCTCCTATCATGAAAGCCAAATCTCGAACCCTGCGATCCGCATAACTCTTTTGCCTTGACTTAGCTGTACGAAGTCTATCCTGAATAATCTTGACCTTGTCCAAGGCATCTTGGACTAACTCAGAACCCAACAATCGAGCCTCTCCCGGCTCAAACCATCCAACTGGAGACCGATACCGTCTTCCATACAACGCCTCATACGGAGCCATCTGAATGCTCGACTGATAGCTGTTGTTGTAGGCAAACTCAGCTAAAGGAAAGAACTGGTCCCATGCGCCACCAAAATCAGTGACACAAGCTCGCAACATATCCTCCAAAATCTGAATGGTACGCTCGGACTGTCCGTTCGTCCGAGGATGAAATGTTGTGCTCAACTCAATTTGTGTGCCCAACTCTCGCTGAACTACTCTCCAGAAATTAGAGGTAAACTGAGTACCTCGGTCCGATATAATGGATAAGGGCACACCGTGCAATCTGACAATCTCTCTCATATAAATTTGTGCCAGCTTCTCTACTGAATATGAAATTGCCACAGGAATGAAATGTGCTAGCTTGGTCAGCCTATCCACTACAACCCATACTGCATCCACCATCCTCTGAATCCGTGGAAGCCCAAATACAAAAATCCACCGTGATACGCTCCCACTTCCATTCGGGAAGCTGAGTCTGCTGCATCAAACCACCGGGTCTCTAGTGCTCATACTTGACCTGCTGACAATTCGAGCACCGAGCTACATAAGATACAATATCCCTCTTCATTCTACGCCACCAATAATGCTGCCGCAAGTCCTGGTACATCTTTGTGGCGCCCAGATGAATGGAATACTGGGAACTATGGGCCTCCTGCAATATCAACTCACGAATGCCATCAACATCAGGTACACAAATACGACCCTGCATCCTCAAAACTCCCTCAGCATCAACTGTGACCTGCTTGGCACGTCCGTGCCGAACCGTGTCTCTGAGAATACATAGATGACGATCATCATACTGCCCGAATACGATCATACAATGAAGAACGAGCTACGGTATGAGCGAAAACAATACCAGTCTCAGAAACTTCCAACCTCACGAATCGTTTGGCTAAAGCCTGAATATCAAAAGCAAACGGTCGCTCTCCGACTGATAAATAAGCAAGGCTCCCCATACTAACTGACTTCCGACCCAAAGCATCGGCCACCACATTGGCCTTCCCCGGATGATAGAGAATTGTAATATCATAATCCTTCAACAACTCTAACCATCACATCTGCCTCATATTCAACTCCTTCTGCTTGAACAGATACTGCAAACTCTTGTGATCAGTGAATACCTCACATGGCAGACCATACAAATAATGCCTCCAGATCTTCAACGCATGTACAATAGCTGCTAACTCCAAGTCATGAATTGGATAGTTCTTCTCATGAATCTTCAACTGACGAGAAACATAGGCTATGACCTTGCCATCCTGCATCAACACCGCACCAAGCCCAACCCGTGAAGCATCACAATACACGGTATACGGTCCTGAACCTGTGGGCAAAACTAACACGGGTGATGTTGTCAATGCTGTCTTGAGCTTCTGAAAGCTCGCCTCAACCTTTTCAGAACATCTGAACTGAGCACCCTTCGGCGTCAACTTGGTCATCGAGGCTGCTGTAGATGAAAAGCCCTCCACGAACCGACGATAATAACATGGTAGGCCCAAGAAGCTCCGCATCTCTGTGGCTGAAGTGGGCCTAGGCCAATCTCTAACTGCTGAAACCCTCTTGGGATCCACCTGAATACTCTCTGCCGACACAACGTGGCCCAAAAATGCCGCCGAACTCAACCAGAACTTACACTTAGAAAACTTGGCGTACAACTACATATCTCTCAGAGTCTGGAGGACAACTCGAAGATGTTGCTCATGCTCCTCTTGACTACGGGGGTAATTCAAGATATCATCAATAAACACGATCACAAACGAGTCTAAGAATGGCCTGAACACCCGATTCATCAACTCCATAAAAGCAGCGGGGGCATTTGTCAACCCAAATGACATCACCAAGAACTCATAATGCCCATAACGAGTGCGAAAAGCTGTCTTAGGGACAAACAAGCACCTTAATCCTCAGCTGATGGTAACCAGATCTCGAGTCTATCTTGGAAAACACTGTAGCACCTTGAAGCTAATCAATTAAGTCATCAATCCTCGGCAAAAGATACTTGTTACGCCCCGCAGTATTACATCGAGGTTATGCTCTGCAGTAATATATTACGATTGATGTTTTATCCTGCAGTATTAAGTTACGATAGTGTTGTACCCGATAATATTACATTACGGTGATGTTACGCTTCACAGTAATAAGTTATGACGATGTTGCACCCTGTAGTATTTTACGTTAAATTTGTCGTACGATAATTGGCATCAGTCCTAGGAAAAGATTATTTAGGGATTATAAGGATTATGCTATTTCACAAGTGATTAGTAAATTCATGAAGGTGAAAGGAGGAGCAAGTCAAAGAAAACACATTTTGTCGAAGTTTGGAATTTTGGAATAAAATGAGCTAAAATATTCGGTATTTATGAACTAGTACCGTACGAGGTACCACATAACCATAATAATAAGGTGTATAAGGTATGTGAAGAGTGAGTAGTATTTTAATTAATTGAGATAAGTTTTAATTATGTGGATAATTGGTTTATTATTTGCTAATGGGACATTACCTAGTTAATTAAGGAATTGTGGGTGATTGATTAAAGAATGTGGTTGAAATAAAATATCCTCACGTGGCAGCAAACTTATTCAAAAGTTGTAAGTCACTATATGTGTCAAGTCTTAAGGAAGTAAGTCATTTCCTTTTTTATAAAGGAATGACACATGTACGTGAGTCATGCTTGAGCATTTCTTGAATGAGAAACATTTATTTGTTGTATAAGAAACGAGCTTTCTTTTGAAGCCTTATGGATATGTCTTGAAATGTTTTTGCTTTAGCTATGGCAACTTATCCTTGTTATCATTTTTGTGTCTACCTATTAAACCCCAAACCCGTTTTTTGCCGAATATAAACTTCTTCAACATTTTCAAACTCTCATAGACATTTTCAGATGTATGAATTTAGACATCTTCAAGCTCTGCACGTTCCATGTTGTAAAGTCATTCTTGCGAACTTTGTTTGCTAAAAGTTTACGTAATTGGTGGTGCAATCTTTTTCAAGAATATCATACAGATTTTTCCCTACTCCAGGTATGTTAAGGCTAAGCCCTTCTTTTATTTTGGCACGATGTCGTAATTACACGAGTTTGATAACGAGGCATAAAGAAAAAAATTTATATTCCGGAATTTACGTATATTTTGCTAGTCTTGCAAGTTACGTAAATTTTTCTAGTTTTGTAAGTTACAATATTCTCTTTATCGGGACTTCATATTTATTTTAGTATATCCTTTTTTCCAATCAAGAGAGCAGAGAAATTATATATACAGTATTATAGTATTTTCATTACCATCGAGCTATATTCGATGGGCAGGCCCCTATTGGGCAACCTCTGATCAGATAGTAAGATATATACCTAGCCTACTGTGGCCGAGCACCTATGAGAGAGCCCAGTTGGTCGAGATACAGAGCCTAGTATGGCCGAGCGCCTATGAGCGAGCCTACTACGGCAGAGCAGTTTTATATATATATATATATACCGAGCCTTATAAGGCCGGACAACTATTTTACTCACTATATTAAGAGAGTTGAGTCAATATCAGCAGGTAAGCATATCTTCAGATTATCTTTGACTTCCAGCTACTTGCAGTTATTATATTATCAGTTCAGTTTCACCTTTCTGTATACTGCCTTACATACTCGGTACATTATTTCGTACTGACGTCCCTTTTGCCTGGGGACGCTGCGTTTCATACCCCCCTTTCCTGATAGACGGGTCGAGAGCCCTCCAAGTAGGCTATCAGCTCAGCGGAAGATGTTGGTGCGCTCCATTTGCTCCNTAGTATATCCTTTTTTCCAATCAAGAGAGCAGAGAAATTATATATACAGTATTATAGTATTTTCATTACCATCGAGCTATATTCGATGGGCAGGCCCCTATTGGGCAACCTCTGATCAGATAGTAAGATATATACCTAGCCTACTGTGGCCGAGCACCTATGAGAGAGCCCAGTTGGTCGAGATACAGAGCCTAGTATGGCCGAGCGCCTATGAGCGAGCCTACTACGGCAGAGCAGTTTTATATATATATATATATATATATATATATATATATATATATATACCGAGCCTTATAAGGCCGGACAACTATTTTACTCACTATATTAAGAGAGTTGAGTCAATATCAGCAGGTAAGCATATCTTCAGATTATCTTTGACTTCCAGCTACTTGCAGTTATTATATTATCAGTTCAGTTTCACCTTTCTGTATACTGCCTTACATACTCGGTACATTATTTCGTACTGACGTCCCTTTTGCCTGGGGACGCTGCGTTTCATACCCCCCTTTCCTGATAGACGGGTCGAGAGCCCTCCAAGTAGGCTATCAGCTCAGCGGAAGATGTTGGTGCGCTCCATTTGCTCCGGAGTTGCTTAATTGTTCAGTATAATTGGGACAGGTATTGATTGCTATGGCGGGACTCAATCCCGACCTTTATGATACTTATGTACTCTTAGAGGCTTGTAGACAGATGTCATATATACGAATACTTGTATGGCCTTGTCGGCCTATATTTAGAGTTTATAAATGATTAAGATGGCCTATTAGGCCCATATGTCACGAGTATATGATGATGTAATAAGAAAGATACGTTACGTTGGTACTCAGTTAAGTAAGGTACCAGGTGCCCATCGCGGTCCATTGCTTTGGGTCGTGACAATACTTATTCCTAATAATAACCTTATTGAACTGCCGGTAGTCAATACGCATCCTCATTAACCCATATTTCTTCTTGACAAACAACACCAGGGCACCCCAAGGAGAAGCACTAGGCCTAATGAAGCCTTTATCCAACAAATCCTGCAATTGCTCCTTTAATTCCTTCAACTCTGCTGATATCAAGATATGATGCCTGAAGACCTCGCATTTATCCAAAATAGCATGTCCCATCTAACGAGACTTGGACGTGCACCTGTCTTGTAGGTTAAGGCTCCATAATTATAGCACGAGTTTGGCAATTACGCACAGACAGTTAATTAGTTTTTCTATTTATCTATTTTTTGATTAATTAATAATATTATTATTAATCTTATTTTATACATAATTATAGGTCTGACAATCATGACTCCATACCAGTACTATAGTAAAAACAAACAAAATTTAATTCACAAGGGAGAATTTAAACACAAAACGTTCCATCACAAGGATCTCATCTTTACATAACTTTCACCGCGGCTCGTAGCCCGGCTAATAGATACCAAATCATAATGACATGCGAGGATCTCGTCCTAAATTCTAAATCACAAGCAATATGCATATCGTGCGAATCGAAACATTTCCATTTCCTTCATTTAAATATCTTCCATTAAGTAAAATTTCAACACGTAATGGTAAACACAGTTATCCCCATAGAATTTCTCAATACGAGTATTCACATAAATAGATTTTTAGAGTTACGAAGCTCACCCGAAAGTAGAGCATATTAGAAGAATTTTATTAGATATGCATAACCGAATTAAGTTCAGAAAATCCTTACTTATATTAATTAGAGATTTGTTCTTATAATGAAACCATTCAATGTAACGACTTCATCCATACCATAGAAAACATATCAACAGGCTGGGTCTCCACCTCTAGGAATCTAACCCCCACTTCCGACATTCTGACTCCTTTTCCCCAAGTGGTCATGTAGTTGAGTTGTAGATGTAATGGGGCTCGTAGCCTGAGTGCTCTGATGAAGTATGACTCTCCCAAGTCTAGGACAATTTCTTCCACTGGTCGACATAAAGTATCAACCTGCCCTGAGTCTTCGAAATCTTTTACACTCATTTTTGAGTCCTTTAATGAGTTTGGGGAACCGCCCTCTAGCTATACGAACCAACGTAGGAGTATGGCGGGTTAACTTATCTAACCTGGTGGCACTTTTTGACACAGTCGTATGGCCTTATGCAATCGTGACTTTCGCGCTGAGTAGACTTTCTGTAGACTTAAAGTTGTTTGAATAACTCCTTTGGTACTGAAGTATAGGGTTATTAAGGAGGTAGACGTACTGAAATTCCCAGCTTTATATCTTGCAAAATCCCCGTCCTTTTACATTCCAAACCAAAACTGATATGACGCGTCGCCTCGCAATATATTCCTTGACAGTGGATTTCCACACGTGGCACGAAGTCATAGGTCACAATACCTGATAATCCACTATGTTAAACTTCACAGCTCATTTAAATCAACCCCGTAGCTTTGCACTTATCCCCACGGTGTGTGATACCTCATAGAAGCGGTCAAGAAATCATGTGGGCCCTCAAAAGATATACCACTGAAATGGAGTAGAACGTGTTTGGTAACTTGCCCAACCTCAATAAACGGACTAGTGCCTCCTGCAACAACGGAGTAGCTATAAATCTTTCTAGGATTCTAAACTAGTCCAACGTGTACTGACTGAGCTGGAACCTCCACATCTAGATCCATTTGAGACTGTACAATAGGTGCTGATGTTCGAGCTTTAGGCTACGCTCTGCTTCTGTCTCTTCGCTTGATCGTAGCTGACATTGGGGCTTCGTCTTTCTCCGGTCGTAGACGCTTCGCGTGTTGTCGATATTAGTGAGATGACAAGAGTACGCAAATTCAATCATCAATGCTAGAATAATTTCGCACGATGGAGATGAAGAAATATGGTGTTATCCTAACCTTGCAGCCTCTGGGGGATAAATACAGACGTCTCCATACCGATCCCTCAGAATCTACCAAGTTTGTCCGTGAGTTGTGAGACCTAAGCAACCTAGAGCTCTGATACCAACTTGTCACGACCCGAAATCCCACCTTTAGACCGTGACTGCGTCTAACGTTGAACCCACTAGACCAGCCAACGTGTGACACAATACTAACACAATGATGCGGAATTTAAAAGAATTAACAAGAAACAATTTATAATATTTAATAAAAAAAGGAGATAGATTTCAACTAAGTGTAAATAACAGAATACAATACGTCGCATAAATCCCAAAAACCGGAGTCACAAACTCACGAACTGTCTATAAGAATGCTAAATACAAAGTCTGAAGAAAATAATACATGAACTGTCTCAGAAACTAGGAGATAATCAAGACAGGATAGGAAAAATAGGGATAGAGGAGATGCCAAGGCCCACGAACGTCGGCGGGTCTACCTTGCAATCTCCGAGGTGGACCGAAGGATACACCCTCTAGCGGTGTCCACCGGGATCTGCACAACATAAAGAAATGCAGGTGTAGCATCAGTACAACTGACCCTATATACTGAGTAAGTGTCGAGCCTAACCTCGACCGAAGTAGTGACGAGGCTAGCCCTGACAACAATCATATACCTGTACTACTCTACAACATATAACATGGAAAAGAGCAAGAGATAAGCAGATAAGCATAGGTCACTGGAGAAGTTAATGGGGGTAACAAATGAAGATAAAACAGTCAATAAAGCACAAAGGAGAAACAAGAGAGCAAGTAAACACGAATGTGAACGTAACAAATATAAAGTGCAAACAACTTAAATAATGGCACGGCATTACCCTTCGTGTTTTTACTCTCTTCCTCACAATGCTATGTGTGAGGTAAAATAATATGAATCATGGCATGTAAGGCAATGTAATCATGGCACGACATCACCCTTCGTGCTTTTACTCTCTTCCTCACCATGCATTATATGATGTAATCAATGTGAATCATGGCACGACATTAACCTTCGTGCTTTTAATCAATGTAAATCATGGCACGTCATCAACCTTCGTGCTTTTACTCTCTTCCTTACCAAAACAATGACAAATATTAAATGGCAAGGAATGCAGCATAGTTGAAATACACATCATAATCGCCCGGCAAGGGAAAAAATATCAGCCAATATCGTAACAATTACCCGGCTAGGGTCTCAGCTATAACCAACCTTTTCAATTATATCTCTTAACAAATTGGATCCTCAATCGAACCATCATATCACAAGTTTATCAACAAGGATTTTCAACAACAATCGACTTCCAAGTAGAATCTATTTCATAATACAATGAATATGGAATTAATAACAAGAATTTCATCAAAATAGACTAACGGGTATGCTTGACACACAATGCATAGTTACTCGTCACCTCACCTATGCATTGAACATGATAAACACTTAGCACATAGCCCTCAATACCTATTCCCTCACCGAAGTTAGGCAAAACACTTACCTCGGGTCCGAAATTAGCAAATCAAGCCTCTAACACTACTTTTCCTCTCGAATCCGACTCTAAAATGATAATATCTAGACATAATTAGCTTAATAACATCAATAATGACTCAATAATTCAATCCCATAGCCTAAATATACATTTCCTAGCATTTTTCCAAAAATTCTAAAATTCGACCCCGGACCAACTTGGTCCAAACACGAGGCTCGGACCAAAACCCGATCACCCATTCCCCCACGAACTAAATATATAATTTGTTTTGAAATCCGACCTCAAAATGAGGTTGAATTTCTCAAAATTCCCAAAACCCTAACTCTACCCAAAACCCCTAATTTCTACTTTGATTTCATGTTTTTAGACCCAGATTCTAGTGATTAGGGAAGGAAAATGGAAGATATTGGTGTTACGAACACTTACCTATGGAGCTATGGAGGAATGGTCTCTCAAGAATCGCCCAAGAAGAGTGGAGAAAAAGAAGTTGGAGAAAAACGGGTCTAATCCCATATATTTTATGTTTTTGAACTCTGAAAATCGCTGGGCTAATTTGACTATTGCGATCGCAGCAAGTGCCCTGCGATCGCGGAGGGTACTGGAGGAAGACTTATGCGATCGCGGAGTAAGGTGTGAGATCGCGGAGTTTGATGACAAAGAGGATCGCGATCGCAGCCCGGTGTCCGCGTTCGCGGAGAACAACTTAGTACCCAACCCCCAACACAGGACTACACTATGCGATTGCAGGTGGCCCTCTGCGGTCACGTAGAGCTCTCCCCCTAGGCTCCGCGATCGCACCCTTGGCCCTACGTTCGCATAGGGTTATTTTTCCCACCCCAGCCCCTTGTACATCGCGATCGTGGGAGTTGCACCGCGATCGCGGAGAAGGAATCCCTGGACACCAGATGACAGCAACAAAACCAGAAAAATTCTAGGTCTTTTTCACTCTAATGCCTATCCAAAACTCACCCGATCCCTCGGGGCTCAAAACCAAAAACACACATGACTCCCAAATCATCCTATAGACTTATTCATGTATTCAAATCACCAAAATATCATCGAAAACAAGGAATTACACTCCAAAACTCATAGAATTTTCTTAAAACTACATAAAGCTCAATTATTCAAATTGTGATCCGAAACACGTCATATTAAGTCCGTTTTACACCAAACATTACAGATAACTCATATAACATATATTAAACTTGTTTCGGGCTCCGGAATCATAATTCGGGTCCGGTAACACAATTTTCACATGAATATTTATTTTCAAAAACCTTTATATTTTTCAGAAAAACAATTTTCTTTAAAAATTCATTTCTCGGGCTTGGGACCTCGCAATTCGATTCCAGGCATACGGCCAAGTCCCATATTTTCCTACGGACCCTCTAGGACCGTCAAATCACGGGTCCAGGTCCGTTTACCAAAAATGTTGACCAAAGTCAACTTTATTCAATTACTTATTATAAATTCCATTTTTCATCAAGTTTTCACATAAAAGCTTCCGGGCTACACGCCCCGGGCTGCGCACGCATATCAAAGTGAAATTGACGGAGGCTTTCGAGGCCTCGAAACTCAGATTTAGCTAAATTAATATAGGATGACCTTTTGGGTCATCACAATAAGTGAGACTCTACTAGGCACGATATTGTAGACTCCCTAGGACACGACCCGCTCTGATACCACTTTGTCACACCCTGAACCTGAGGATGCGTGGCTCGCACCCGGTGCCAAACTGGCCCGAGGGAACCACTCTATAACTCGTTCATTCCTTTTGTAACTATCATGGGCCAACATGGCCACAACTCGTAATGTACAATTGCAAGTGAAAAAAAAAACACTGTATCACTAGGCCATTTTCTTTTTAAAACATGAATACATATGGGCCGTCAAGGCCTCTGGCATACAGTACAAATAGAACCTCTATCTACAAAGCCTCTAAGAATACATAAACAACAAAATGGTCGGGACAGGGCCCCGCCATACCAGTCAATTTATGTCCTAATTATACTGACCAAATAGGCAACTACGGAGCAAGTGGAGTGCAGCAACACCTACTGTTGAGCTGATAGCCTACT
This sequence comes from Nicotiana undulata, assembly GCA_005239495.1. NCBI lineage: Eukaryota > Viridiplantae > Streptophyta > Magnoliopsida > Solanales > Solanaceae > Nicotiana > Nicotiana undulata. Next base: position 14,710 of record ML276102.1, read on the forward strand.
AGGAGGACTGTCAACCTGTCTATCGGAACCTACGGACATGAAACGCCGCGTTCTCAAGCAAAAGGGACGTCAGTACGAATAAAGTACTGAGTATGTAAGGCAGAAAAGTATAACTAAGAACAGTAATGTAAATAGAGATGTAGGAGATACAACATGTAGCATCTGAGTGCCTCTGAGAGATAGTGACATGAAATGCATGATACATATATATACATAATCTTTTAAAAAAATCCGCCTATGTGGGCATCATCATCATCATCATCATCATATCATACCCGACCTCGAAGAGGACTAGGTAAAAACATACCCGGCCATCATAAGGCTCGGTAGAATCGTACCCGGCCACGCGGAGCTCGGTAAACCCAACTGATCTGCGGTTGCACAATAGGTGCCATACCCAACCAATTATAGCGCGGCTCGGTGTTGTAAAATAGATACTATATACAATGCATGCTGGACTCATGGAATCACGCTCTAAACCTTTCGGAGTGACGTAAGGTAGTTGCACCTTCGAGTAACATTATGGACATCATACAATCAATATGAACTTCACTAGGATTTAAGGATCATACATACTTTCTTTGAATAACTTTGTAAAGAAAGAATAACATGGACAACCTTAGTTGCTAGGAGTAAATTCAGAAATAGTGTATCGTTTACGTTCATTTCACTTTAAATCATGCCAAAAGAATGAAGGAAGTGCCTTAACATACCTGACTTGGGTTCTCCAATATCCATGTTTCCATAATCTAGAGCAACAATACTGCAAAATCTTAAATTGATTCCTCAATTCCCAGGCCAACCGAATGAATTGTTTTCTACCATAAACCTAGAGTATCTTTACATGTTATAGAGTATAATCCAGCAACCAGCATACCCCATAATCCAGCCTAGTATCTACTTTGCTAAATGGAGAATCCCAAATCCAAAGCCATACATCAAAAGTTCGAAGGACATAAGAACGTTGAGACTAACTATTCCTATGGATAAAACTATTAATATCAGGAAACTAACGATTGGCAATAGAGGAGCCATAAGGTGCCAGAAATGCCCACTTCTAAAGAAATTGTTATCAGGTAATTTACCTAAAAGGTCAACCATTGTACACCAAATGTAAAATTGGAAACAACTTTCAATAGCTTAGGAAAAGTAGAAGAGATCCAGAACCTCAAAAGGTTAAGTAGCAAGAGTGAAAGAAAAATGAATCGAATTCCACTCCCAGAAACGACCAATTGTGCAATCAAAATAACTTTTACTTGTATTCTTATATTTTGACACCTTTCAAACTATTATATGATTCACTGTGTTAAATGAGTGGACTGCCACGTTTCCCTTGTTGGGGGTTTAAATTCAATAATCAATTAATTAATTCGGTAATATTTCGCTACCCGATAATAAATCAAGTATCTGCATAATTAAGAATTGTTTGAAATTACTTAAAATACTACTTACTTTTAACACACTTTATAACTTATCATTATGGTCATGTGGTACCATATAAAATTAATACATATGCTATTATTTAAAACATTCATGTTAAATAAACTAAATAGTTATATGCATAGGAAGTTAGAGAAATGGGTAAAATTTTTACCAAGAATCAACTAGAGTAAAAATAATAGTTATCGAATATATAGTATACAAAAATTTAAATAAAAAAGAAATATTAGTCTACTGGACAATAGCCTATCACGTAATAAAAACCAACAAAAACAAATTATGAGATTGAACATAAAACTCCTTAAGTGTTTGGAAATTGAAATAACTAATAAAAGGATGATAAATGTGATTTTAATAATAGAAAGTTTTGCCTTTAGTTTAAAGCTAAAAAGAGACCCATAATAAGATATGAACTATATTAAAGAAGCCAACGTACTACTCAAATGCCAATTATGGCATTTTTATGTAAAAGAAAATAAACAGCGGATCTTCTTTATCATCTCCTACAGGAAATACTAGAGTGTATAGTTACCAAATAATTAAAGCATATCTTGAGCACATAAGTAGAAAAAGGCATATGAACAAGTATCACATAATTCTTCCTAATCTCATATAAAGAGTACAAATTTTCGTACGCTTAATTCTTAAAATGGTAAAAGATATTTTTTTTTCTTGTGATAAAATAATTTCTATCTTTATAAGAAAGAAAATCTCATAAAATTTCTCATATTATATATGTATAAATTTAAACCACATTCGAAAGTAATAATATTAATAACTATGTAAAATCGTAATTTCCAAACTTTTTATAAAAATATTCCACTCAAAATATCATATCAAATGTGTATGACGGTATCAAGGTTGCAAACTTACGGGGTCCTACAGTAACATAGTCATGAATCCTCTATAATCTCATGAATAGTCTTAATCCCTACTAGCTCATATCGATTATTACGACTAATTCTAATATTAAATTACGGGATTTAACATCCTTCCCCCCTTTAAAACATTCGTCCTCGTATGTTAACTCTTAGAAATTTACAAAAACTTTCTCTAGGGTCTCCCCTGTAAACTATACTAAAACTCAACCTCTATCTGAAGTCTCCACTATTCACAATCTCTTGTACTTGGATATCTCGTATATTCTTCACCTTTACCTTACTTACTTTTCAATCTCGCATCGCATTTTCTATTTCTTTCGTAACCTTCCTTCCACTTAGGAGAAAATTACGCCCTAAAGCTCTACTATGATACCTGCATCTCTAGTGCATACAAAATCTGGCAAAAGCTTCATACTGATTTCTTATGACTCAACTCTATGGAACGATCTGGAAACAAAATAAGGGTAACATTTCCTAAATTCCCTATAGCCTCTCAATTATAAATGTGGCGCGCAACACACCCATAAGTGAGACTCTACTAGGCACGGTATTGTAGACTCCCTAGGACACGACCCGCTCTGATACCACTTTGTCACACCCCGAACCTGAGGATGCGTGGCTGGCACCTGGTGCCAAACTGGCCCGAGCGAACAACTCTGTAACTCGTTCATTCCTTTTGTAACTATCATGGGCCAACATGGCAAAAGCTCGTAATGTACAATTGCAAGTGAAAAAAAAAACATTGTATCACTAAGCCATTTTTTTTAAAAACATCAATACATATGGCCCGTCAAGGTTTCTGGCATACAGTACAAACTGAACCTCTGTCTACAAAGCCTCTAAGAATACATAAACAACAAAAAGATCGGGACAGGGCCCCGCCATACCATTCAATGCATATCCTAATTATACTGACCAAATAGGCAACTCCGGAGCAAGTGGAGTTCAATAATACCTTCTGTTGAGCTGCTAGCCTACTAGGAGGACTGTCAACCTGTCTATCGGAACCTACGGGCATGAGACGCCGCGTTCCCAAGCAAAAGGGACGTCAGTACGAATAAAGTACTGAGTATGTAAGGCAGAAAAGTATAACTAAGAACAGTAATGTAAAGAGAGATGTAGGAGATACAACCTGTAGCATCTGAGTGCCTCTGAGAGATAGTGACATGAAATGCATGATACATATATATACATAATTTTTTTTTTTAAAAAACCCCTTCTGTGGGCATCATCATCATCATATCATACTCGGCCTCGAAGAGAACTCGGTAAAAACATACCCGGCCATCATAAGGCTCGGTAGAATCGTACCGGGCCACGTGGAGCTCGGTAAACCCAACTGATAAGTGGTTGCACAATAGGTGCCATACCCGGCCGACTATAACGTGGCTCGGTGTTGTAAAATAGATACTATATATAATGCATGCTGGACTTGTGGAATCACGCTCTAAACCTTTCGGAGTGACGTAAGGTAGTTGCACCTTCGATTAACATTATGGACATCATACCATCAATATGAACTTCATTAGGATTCAAGGATCGTACATACTTTCTTTGAATAACTTTATAAGGAAAGAATAACATGGACAACCTTAGTTGCTAGGAGTAGATTTATTATGAAATAGCGTATCGTTTACGTTCGTTTCACTTTTGATCATGCCAAAAGAATGAAGGAATGCCTTAACATACCTGACTTGGATTCTCCAGTATCCATGTTTCCATAATCTAGAGCAACAATACTGCAAAATCTTAAATTGATTCCTCAATTCCCAGGTCAACCGAATGAATTGTTTTCTACCATAAACCTAGAGTATCTTTACATGTTATAGAGTATAATCCAGCAACCAGTACACCCCATAATCCAGCCTAGTAGCTACTTTGCTAAATGGAGAATCCCAAACCCAAAGCCATATATCAAAATTTCGAAGGACATAAGAACATCGACACTAACTATTCGTATGGATAAAACTATTACTATCAGGAAACTAACTATTGGCAATAGAGGAGCCATAAGGTGCCAGAAATGCCCACTTCTAAAGAAATTGTTATCATGTAATTTACCTAAAAGGTCAACCATTGTACACCAAATGTAAAATTGGAAACAACTTTCAATAGGTTAGGAAAAGTAGAAGAGATTCAGAACCTCAAAAGGTTAAGTAGCAAGAGTGAAAGAAAAATGAATCCAATTCCACTCCAAGAAACGACCAATTGTGCAATCAAAATAACTTTTACTTGTATTCTTACATTTTGACACCTTTCCAAGTATTATATGAGTTACTATGTTAAATGAGTGGACTGCCACGTTTCCCTTGTTGGGGTCTTAATTCAATAATCAATTAATTAATTAATTAGGTAATATTCCGCTACCTGATAATTAATTAATTACCCGCATAATTAAGAATTGTTTCAAATTACTTAAAATACTACTTACTTTTAACACACTTTATAACTTACCATTATGGTCATGTGGTACCATATAAAATTAATACATATGTTTAAAATATCCATATTAAATAAACTAAATAGCTATATGCATAGGAAGTAAGAAGAATGGGTAAAATCTTTACCAAGAATCAACTAGAGTAAAAATAATAGTTATCGAATATATAGTATACAAAAATTTAAATAAAAGAGAAATATTAGTCTACTGGACAATAGCCTATCACGTAATAAAAACCAATAAAAACAAATTATGAGATTGAACATAAAACTCCATAAGTGTTTTGAAATTGAAATACTAATAAAAGGATGATAAATGTGATTTTAATAATAGAAAATTTTGCCTTTAGTTTTAAGCTAAAAAGAGACCCATAATAAGATATGAACTATATTAAAGAAGCCAACGTACTACTCAAATGCCAATTATGGCATTTTTATGTAAAAGAAAATAAACAGCGAGTCTTCTTTATCATCTCCTATAGGAAAGACTAGTGTGTAGAATAACCAAATAATTAAAGCATATCTTGAGCGAATAAGTAGAAAAAAGGTGTATGAACAAGTAGTTGTCACGACCCGAAATCCTACCTTCGGGCCATGACTGCGTCTAACGTTGAACCCGCTAGACA